>NJRP01000365.1:117765-134714 GCA_003063835.1 Aphaenogaster floridana
AAGTCGACTGTTCTCGAAACTTTAATTGTTAATAACTTTTTAACTAAGAGTGTGCAAACGAAAAATCGATTTGTTTAGGAATGTGCAAACGAAAATCTATCGATTGAGGCTTTTACAATGTAATTTGCTCGTAGTTGGGGGGCCAGTGTGAAGTTGGCCCTCCCAAAATTATTTTGTTACTAACTTTTTTACTAGAAGTGTGCAAATGAAAATTCGAAATATGCATACATGTGCAAACAATGAGTAATCGAATGAGCAACGGAAAGTTAATTTTTTTTATTGTTGGGGGCTAACTTCACGCGGGTACCGTTATGCCCTGTACAAATAAACACCTTCGAAACGGTGATTTGTGTGCAATATTTATTCAACTCAGAACATTTAAGATTAATCGATTTTTATTCACTAAATTTTAATTAGTATTTTGAACCCACCATTAATAAACTTGAATTTCATCCCTCTGGCATAATTTTATTATTACATTATTAATATATTGATCTTATATTATATCTTTATAATTGTATTATAATATGTATTATCACATATTATTATTAAGATTCTTGATAATTGTTTATTTAAAGATAGAGTGCTGTTCTAGCTAAAGTGCATTAGTGCGGCGGATTTCGCTGTTGAAGCTGCACATAAATCAGCGAGTACTCCATCCTATCCCATCATTGATCAAATTTATCTCCTACCCTCCACACGCGTAACATAATTATTGGATCGCGCGCGCGGCGTGGTGCACCATCGCGTGAATTCGCGCGATTAGGGCCACGTAATTGGAATCGCTTCGCGATTTAACCCGCCAGAGTTCTCGCAGCCTCCCGTAGCCCGAGCCGGCACTCACGTATCTCCCATTTTACGATTATTTACTTGCGAACTGACCGCAATCCCTTCAAGGCTAATTTTCACGTGGAGGACCGTACGGTCGCGTTTCATGGATCGTTAAATCGCCAAATTGCCGCAAGCCCGATTTTATGAGGTCGGGGCCGGGTCTCGCGTGCACATCCACACACAGCGGACCGCGACTAAACGTGCCTGCGCTTGTCGAGGGAAAGGAAACGCCGTTTTCCTTTTTTCCAGCTTTGATCCGACGAGCGCGCCGAGATATTCGCTGATCTGGACCGTTACGATCCAGGAAGTTGACGTGATGCTGACTCGGTCTACTCTTTCTATCCTTTCTAGACAACGTTGTGCGAACGCTGTGAGGTGAAGCGGGATTTAGGTATAGAAAAAGCAGGACTAGCAGGTACACGCAAGACATTATCGAAACAAGATCGTAGAAGAAAAAGCAGATAAGGCGAGGCTAACGATTTATTTCACGATGAAGGGGTTCAGTATTATAGGTTTAATTTGTATCTATGGAAGAGAAATCATCTCGACGAAAACGTTCTCGGAAGTGTCGACTTGCAGAAAAGACTAAATTGAGTGATGTCGTACGTTGGTGCGATTTACGTCATACTCACTGTTACGCGATATACATACTGTGCGAGTGTTATACTGAGAAAACTACGATATTTACAAACTACAACGTAAGCTTTCTGTTGCATTCACATACGTAGCGAGGTAGATCTTGCGAATAATATTAACTTTCTGTTGCATCCATGTGGCGAGGTAGATTCGAAATATTTCGATTCACTATGTATGTAATTTTATTTTATATCTTTCCAAAACATTTATTTATTATCCAAACCTTTAGAAATTACTACAAATACGAGTCTTAAATTACAAACAAAATAGCAGTCCAATTTTCAAAGTTAGACGGCAGTTATACACGGAGAAAATTTTAAAATTTTTACTATGTTTTCACAAAAGATATTATATTAATAATTATTAATATAATAACATAGTAAAAATTTTTATAATTCCAGCAATGGTCCACGGCTACTGCTATACATATACTACGTTTACGCGAGTGTTACTTCTGTAGTAACTTACTCAAATTATCGATAATTCACTCCACGTAAACGATTTGAATCCGTTTACGCGGAGTGAATTATCGTAAGTTACGATAATTTGAGTAAGTTACTACATAAGTAACGCCTCGCGTAAACGTAGTATTTGTAATTTTTAATATAAAATTTTCTCCGTGTATATACAGGGTGTCCCATGACTCGAGATCCATACATTAAGGGCGTGTTATTGAAATCATTTAGAGTTGAAATTGTTTAATAAACATATGTCCGTAAATGCTTCCTAACAGAACTACAATCATTGAAAGTTGATGTGAATATTTGAAACATTTTATGTCAGTCTGGTATTGTTTTATTAATTCTTGTCTTATTGCCTATTAATATGTTTATTAATTAATAAGAAATTCTCCTGGCATGGTGGAGCGAACTGTTAGATCACTTTTACGCAGGGCAAGACTTTGTATATTGAATCTGCAGGAGATAATTTTAAACAGAATTTGCAATACATTTGTAAATAAACAAGTTAAATTAGATGTCCTTTTTCTTTCCTTTTTCAAATATTTACATCAACTTTCAATGATTGTAGTTCTGTTAGGAAGCATTTACGGACATATATGTTTATTAAACAATTTCAACTCTAAATAACTTCAATAACACGCCTTTAATGTATGGACCTCGAATCATGGGACACCCTGTATAATTAACACGAAGGTACACTACAATGTATTGATTAATATCCCAGTTATTTTTTATATCCCTTATAATCATCTCGTCAATCAGCGTATCCCTCTAATTATTCCTATTCTTCATTAAATCTGCATTTTTATGCACAGCACGTCCATTATCGCTGCATAAAATTTGCATCGTTCTACTCCGGCACATTCATTGCTGCGTAAAATCGTAATGACACATTCTCCAGTTTATGTAGGATCAATATTCCATTACCCTCGAAATCTGTATTACGGTCACATGTACGGTCATCGGTTTTTATTTTGGTTACACTTTCGATGGAATTAATAAATTGGAAAACGCGCGCGTGGCATAAAAATTTCACGTTAAAATTTCGCCCGCTGGCAGCGAGAGTGTCCGACGCGATCACGACTCTATAAAGTTTATGTATTATTCATACTACGGTGTTCGCCTTTATGGCAAATGTTACTCATATTTAATATTTTTTATATTATACATAATGTGTTTATGCGGAAACCATTATCTTTTAGAGAAATATACGGAGATCCGAGAACACTAAATTTTACCTCTCCGGCGCGGCGGCAGGAGTCCCTTGACACGTTCAATCATCCGAAATTTAATCAACATTCCGTTGAATCGGCGGCTCTGCCACAACAGATGGGGAACGCCTCTGTGATCGAGGCAACTTTCTAAAATATCGGAACCGCGGGAAGAGCGCCGGAATATCTCGTGGAGAAAAAAGATTTTTTTACCGGCGCCATTTGCGCTACTCGCTGCACCGTTTCCGCCGCCGGCTTTGTTATCCTCGATTTTTCGCGCAAAATCGACTCGCACGACGGATCGGATTTAAACGGTCAGAGAAGAAACTCCTTCCGGATTCGCACTCGGACGTTTATTGTCGACCGTGGCGGATCGCGAACCGGGATTTTTGTTCGTCGCCTAGCCTCACCGCGGAAAAGCCGTTGACGCGCATAACGTTGCGTAACGAACCGGACTTTCCCTCATATTGATCGAAAATTTCCGAGTAGACAGTTCGTATTTGAACGTACACGCGGTACGCAGCTTCCGTTTATATTGCATATTGATTATTGACCATTATCGGTAACTGCATGCTTGATATACCGCGGAATGCCGCTGAAATATTTCGATATACCGCGGCTGAAGATAGCCCATATTCTGGTACATTCACGAGATTACCATGCAGCAATGCTATTATATTATACTGCGATTGCTATAATATTTTAACCGTCAGTAACGCTGTCCGACGTACATTGCATTATTCTGTGCCAGTCATGTCTCTCTAATATTATAGCTTCGCTAAGCCATCATTTCATGAAATTTATGTTAATGATGCATCGTGAAACATACTTATAGTATAAATAAAATTGATGTGAAAGCATTTTCAAGAGTGTTAAAAATGGGCTTTCCCTGATTTACGTTACCGCGTAAAACAGAAAAATAAAAGACGAACGAAATACGGAATAAAGCACAAGAGAAATAGGGAAGATATTTTCTTTTTATCTCTTCTGTGAAAATTTTTATGACTTGAATATGTAAATAAAATGGAAATTTCGCCGATATCCTTGCATCTTTCTCTCTCTCTCTCTCTCTCTCTCTCTCTCTTTCTCTCTCTTCGTAAAACTTTCTATCTTATAAACGTAATTTTACACGGAATTATAAAACATCTTATACTACGCATTGTATCATCATCGATTATTCATACTGTCTATCAACAGGATTAATCGCTCCTTATCGAATCTTGGCAGAATTAGACGCGATGGTATCCCATATTTCATTACAGCGCCTTCGTTAACCGTCGCCGCCTCCGAAAACAAGTTCTTCTTTCCTCGTTTTACGTCCATGGTCGCTCGTATCTGGGTGATATCCGGTTTCGGGTATCGTTTTCTCGTCCGCAGCCGTCTCGAGTTTTCGGCGCTCGCCGTAGAAAGCGACGCGCCGCGGGCGACCGTGTCGTGAATTCTTCCACGTGTCCATTTGTTGCTTGCTCTCTCAAACGCGAAGCTAGGTTGGACAACGATCAATATAATAGAATAGAAAATAATATCTTCCATATCTCTCGATTGTTAGTGAAGATGTGCGCAAATGAAATTAAATTAAATGTATGCTTACGCATACGCCTTACTTTGTGCAGTAGAGGAAAGTAACCATATATGAAATAGTATACTTAATATGGAATAGAGCGCCATATCTAAAAATTTGGTATACTATTCCATATTTGGCTACTTTCCTCTGTTATTTAATAATTTTGATAATGTAACGTTTAGTTTTTCAAGAGAAGCCAAGTAAATAACAAATACATCTTTTTATGAGAGAGATAAGTTTCTAATAATAAATGAATAAATGCAAAGTGGAACTTATTAAATCGTCGCCTTTTCTCATTTAAAAGTGAAGTAGCTTATAGGAACCTGTTTCTACGATTTATACGTGCAACAATCTATTGACATATCCGAATCTAGTACACGCATAAGCGCACAAGTATATTAATAAGTTCTTATATTTTTTAGCCTCTAAATCATTACTGTCACTTTTCACAAAGCGACGAAAGGAAATGAACTAGGGCATATTATTACCCGATACAGCAATCAGCGATTCATGAACTTTTGAATAACGAACACGAAGTAAATCGATACTTTCAATTTAATGAAGCGAAATTTTAATATAGCGTAATATTCGCGGAACTAACAATAAGCTATTATTTTTAGAAAATAGTTATTTGAAACTTTTGTTTAACTTATTTGTGTTGCTTGTCTCTCGGATTATCAATTCTTGCCGTGCTTCGTAAAAGTGTGTCGTGTGTAACGACGGCCTTCACAACACTCACTTGCACTTTTCGAGCAAATCAGATGAACAGAATTGTTAATGTTATATTGAATTTTAATTGATTTTAATTAATTTTCACAAATTAATTATTAGGCACCAAGATTCGCCGTGACCGATAGGGGCTTTCTTTCATATTTATATTTGTTTAATTAATTTTGTTCGGAAAAATTAATTGTATTTTTTTACAAGGATTGTTAAATTCATTAAAAAACGTAGCCAGAATGTTGTAATGAGTAACCCGAGTATCTGGTAAACAGAATAGATCTGGCTACATCCATTTGTCTCAAACGGAGACGCGTGTTTAACTTTGAATTTACGAAGCACTACGAGACACAGGTTACATCTGTCTGAAATGAAACTACCTCTCTCCTTCAAAGTATTTTTTACACATGTGGTCACTGCATATTTAACGAGACGCCTTTAATTAACGCGATTATTTAACTTCGGAAACTCTTCTCTAAAGCTTCCGTGAATACGACAGCTTTGTAGATTATCTGTATTCTGTTTGGCGAGACCGTGATTCTGTAATTTCCGTCGCGTCTGTGTACATACTTAATTCTGCAATTCCGCCGACGCCAGCCGCACGCAAATATCGACAAAAACGGATTACATAAGATCCTTATTTGTGCGATTATTAGCGAGGGAAACTAATATCATTGCGAGCAATGACACCGAACTTGAAGTCGTAAACTTGTCGTTTTATAGCTTATACAAATCTTTCGTGCGTTACGTTAATTGATGTTAATTGATTCAGTAAACATCGCGCTTCGCACTCTTACAGAAGTTTTATCATACAAAATTTTGAAACTTTTTTTTAAATATTTTGTAAAGTCTAAAAAAAACGTTTCTAAAATTTGACTCAAATTATGGTTAAGACCAGAATCGGAAGAAGTAAAAATCAAAATAACAAAGAAAACTATTTGTATTGGAATGCTTGATTAATGCGAGAAAACTTATTAAATTGTTGAAGCTCGTGCGCAAAATTAATGTGTTTCTCTCAGAATCATATTTTCTAAATTCGCATAAAAATATTTTCTAAATTTACGATATTTTTAGAACGGTTTGTGTCCGATCGGTTTCAAACTGTGTATCCGAATACGAAATAGACACTCTTCTTTCTTTGATCAACTTAAAATTCTGATTTTTACTGTAGTTAATAATTACAAAAATGTGAATTTTTTTTTAATGCAGCCATTTGGTTATTTTCATTTTTTTAAGCAAGGAAAGAAGGCAATGAAAGTCAACGCGCGGTAGTTGGAGCGCAGATATATTACAATAAAAAATACATAAATTACAAAGCGCAAATGCATGTACGTTTCAGCTCCAATTCGAGTCATCCTCAGCATATGAATAAATCCTAGTTAGTCCGGAAGTACAAAAATTGAAATGAAAATTGTTACCATCCTACGCATCGCCATCAAACTCGAGTAAGACCTTTCTTGATTAGAAACGTTGGTCAAGAGTATCATCCACACCAGTTGCAAGGTTGGGTAGAAAAGAGTTAGAAAGATCATAAAGCAACTGGAGTGTAGCTCGAAGAGACGAACACATTCATTCTTTTAATCATTCCGGTAGCCATACGCAGAGAAAGCAAGAAGCGCTTTAATCTTTTCGCTTTAGACTTTAGATGACTACGAGATGTAATCGTAGGCATCGTTAAAAAAAGATTTCTTTGGCATTACTTTATGTATATGTTCGATTATTATTAAACTTGCACAAATAAAAAAATTTTTTAATGTTATTTAAATTTAATAAAAAAAGCTTAAAAAACTGTAAAGATCTTTCCGATTAAACAGAAATTCGCAAAGATTATGTTCTTTTTTTTTAACACTTTGAATGAGAAAAATTTGTTAATTCTTTATTAACAAATTATTTTCCGAACGGCACAACATTCAGTAGATTTATATAGATTAACTTAGTTATAATTAAAGATTGACGAATCTCGGGTGTCTTGTATATGTTGTATTGAGTCTTCCATCTAACAATGCGCGTATCACGCATATTAAGTAGAAATGTAAAAATGTGACCGTGACATAAACGCGACTATGCCAAGATAGTTTCGAACAGACGGTTATGAGGTGGTTGACCTCGATTGTTGTACCTTACAATTAGTATTTTAAGCGCAGCCTGAATCACACCGATACTTTCTCAGTCGCGCTTTTTCTTGGACGCTCATGCAACATCTCGCGTTAACTTTCAGTATGTAGCGTGGATTCCTCATCGCCTAGGATAACATCAGTCATGGTACACCGCTACGTTAATTTTTCCGGTTACTGCTTGCGAAGAGACCGCCAACAACTTTAATTTTAATCTTAAGTTCTTAGGAAGCATATAGGAGTATGATTAAATTACTCTTAATAAAGGAAAGTTGTGATGTAATTATATATATCATTTGAGCCGAGAACTCTACAGAGTTCTCTTATCTCTCAGGCTCTTATTTTCTCTCACCGCGATGAGCAGTAATTCTAATTGAAGGCGCGACGAAGAGAAAACATAAATCTAGTTTGTAATCGCATTATATAATCATAAGATTTGATCAATTAACGATAGAAATAACAAAAATGTTAAGAGATCTATCGAAACGTAGAAAAAAATTAAATTAAGTTGTAATTAAGTAACAACTAATTAAGTCATGAATTAGATTATGTTAAATGCTTTTATGTTAAATAAAAATATTTAAAGCATAAAACGTATCTTATGAGACTAGTTTATTCTAGAATTAAATTGCATTGATGAATAAATAGGTAGAAATAACAAGACTAACAGGCGTTTTGCGAATGTAAACAAATATAATCTCATTATATCACTGTAATTGTTATTTGATAATGGCGATAATCGAGGGATAATTGTATCCCATTTATCGAACCATCGCTGCTACGAAAAGAACGCTAATTATCCGTCTAACATTGTAGCTTGCGAGAAAGGAGGCTGTATTGTTCGAAATCGCAGCTTCACACATTGAAAAGTGTATTCTAGCATTTTTATATGACCGCGCGAACACATCGATCCGTACTGTTCATGCTTATTTTCACTTTCCTGATGATATGGTTGGACAATAGAAACTACGATATTAAAAAAAGGAAAACCATTGTTAGGGAACACTAATTAAAGAGAATGGAGAAACACAGCTTGATGAGACACATTTTGTGAATTTTTCAACAAAGTGAGATATTTTTTTTAAATTAAAAACGTAACTCTTGTCTGAATAACGAGTAGACAGACAAATTTTTTCTATCGATAATAGAGACGTCGGTCTGCGAAAGTTCCTCAATCTTCGCGCGAGAGACGCGAATCTCCGCTAAGGCGGACCGTCCAGAAAATGTTAATAAGAACTCGCGGGGAGCAGGGGGATGCGAACGCGTCGGTTGCCCCGCGGCAACCGCACATTTTCCTTGCGATTTCACTTTCTCCGATGTGGCATAATTGCGCGTGTTACGAATCGTAATACTCGATTCCGCGCCGGTCGCTCATATAACGCAATCGCGCGATCGTGTTTCAACAATGTAGAACCTGCGAATCTGTCAACTGCCTCTCACACACATATACATACACACACGCACACGCACGCGATACACGTGCAACATGCTCTATCGGCATTTCAACAAACAGTGTAACGGTAGATACTGGTTAGATATCATCTCGTTGAGAGAATCGATACGCGTCATATTTCACTGTCAAAACCCAAAGAGTAGTGATGAATATATTTTGGCTTTTCTCACGTGCTGCTCACGATCGCGATTACTTGTGATAGAATTGCGATACTGTCTAATTAGCACTGAAGCATCCACGATATCCTGATTTTATCGAGCACAGATTGCGTATAGATTGCGTATTTGGAGAGACGATACAAGGTAACGAGTTAGAACTTTCTCGTTTACGGAAAGTTGGAAGTTTCTTTCGCGTGAGTAGGTAAACTCGTCCTGTAGACAAATTTGTTTACGGAGAGTGCTCTCTTGTATCAAAGGATAGGTGCATTAGGGCCGAAATTGGATAATGCCGAAGTTTAGATCAACCCATGATCGAGTATAAATCGAGAGATTGTTTAATTGTCACAGCACACAATCAAAATGCTAAACATACAATTTATTTCTACTCTTTGCGTTTTTATATTACACAGATTTTGTTTTTCTTTATTGAAAATAAATGGAATACTCGATTCGCGCTGGAAACACCTGCGTGCGTATATTGAAGCTTTAAAGCTTTCGGAGCGAATATTTTACGTTTCGCATTATTAAACACATATTTCGCAACGGATCTTTTCGTTGGCAGAATTGACAGACATATAGCGATACTATCGCAAAGTATAATGATTTTTCTACTCTTCACACACACTACACTAAAACTTTACAAACTTTACAAACTTAATCTATCTGAATTGTTAAAATATCGAATGAAGAACATGTACAATATATATTCTCAAATATAATAAATAAACCGTAATCTATATCACGTTGAATAATATAATTTGTCTGATCTGTAGTGCCGTAGCCAGGCGCTTCGTCGGAATTAATTTTATTAATCCTAAAAACGCGAAATGTATGCGTTCCCGGAGGGAGAATCCTCCAGAAGATATTACAATAGGGAGAATCCCCCCGTCACGAATGGTATTAAATTAAAATCAGAAAAGAGCAAAGAGAGGAAAGTATATTTATATGAAAGAAATCGATTTGCAGGGAAGAGCCGAGCTATTGTTCTTCAATAGTTGGAAGTAAACGTGAAGTTGAAGCAATATGCACTGTTGGATCCCCAGGAAGATCTTTCTCCATATATTGTTCTTTCTATTTTTGAGAATTGACAGATCACGTAGTAATATGATTATTATATCTTTCCATTCTTCTTGTTGAAAGGCAGTTGGCACTCTTCGTCTCTAAATCTCTCGAAGCTCCGTACTTCCGTGCTGTTGCGTACTCTTAGCGTTAGTCCCATTAATTGAAAATATCTTCTTCCAAATGTTGGGCAACCCGACAGTTGTACTCGCGTATATTATGGGGTTGTAGCAAATGGAGGATTTCGCGAGGAGCGCTGGCAGCACCGATACGATATGAGAGGTTTGTACCTGCAATCATACATGTGCGAATCACCATTCATAAGCTATAATTCTTCACAGTCTGTTGTAAGTGGGGAGAAATTAATCGAGCCATTAAGAAGCTATCGGCGTATCAGTCATTAGATTCTAACATGGCTACTCAATCACGAGGAGGTTGACCTCGTCACATGGATAAAAAGATTTTGCTGCTTAAATATGTATGTTTTGTAATACCGTCTTCTGTTGTTTATTCATGTCACGCAGCAGTCTAGGATTAGATTACGAATTACTGATTTCGAATTACAATTTGGAATAATTAACCGATAACTAATTAAAAACTAGTTTTTTGCAACAATTGTTTTTAAGATCTTTAGAATATTGAATTTTTCGTGATTGAGAATACTTACGTAGAAATATTGAGTTGCAAGTGCAAGAATGGCGTATGGTGACCAGGCGATTAGAAAAGCAAGGATCATTAAGTATACCATTTTAGTGACTTTCTTCTCCCGTTTATTTTTCCCTGGAACGAAAAAAAGAGTAACAGGAATAATACTATTAATTGAAATAAAAAGTTGTTGGTTCTATTAGAAGCAATTGAAAGGGAAATTAATTTAGAAATGTCTCATGAAATAAGTATTAGGTGTACAAATAAGTTTCCGCCGTTTGACAAAAGTTGGCGCCACCAATAAGTTATGGTTAAAATTGTCAGATGTAAAACGCCATTATCGTAAGGTTGGACATCTGTCAACAACATAACCTTGAAATATTAGTGAATTTTTATCAGTATAATATATTCTTTTGTGTGCGAAAATGTCGAGTTTTGAGCCGAATAATCGTCATTTGCGGGAACCAACTGATTTTCTTATTTCATTCGAAGAAAACGGCGGCTGAAGCGCATCGAGAGCTTCAAAAAGTTTATGGAGATGCTGCTCTAAGTGAAACAACGTGCCGTGATTGGTTCAGTCGCTTCAAAGACGGTGATTTCGATGTTGACGACCGTCCGCGTGAAGAAAGGCCAAAAACATTCGAAGACGCGGTGTTATTTATTATGAGCTGTTGAAACCGAACGAAACCATCACTGGGGAACGGTATCGACTTCAATTGATGCGACTGAGCCGAGCACTGCGCGAAAAACGGCCACAATACGAGCAGAGGCACGACAAAGTGATTCTACTGCATGACAACGCTCGGCCTCATGTTGCCAAACCCGTTAAAACCTACGTGGAAACGCTCAAATGGGAAGTCCTACCCCACCCGCCATATTCCCCAGATATTGCGCCGTCCAATTATTACTTATTCCGATCGATGGCACATGGCCTGGCTGAGCAGCACTTCACATCATATGAAGATACCAAAAATTGGGTCGATTCATGGATAACCTCAAAAGATGAAGCATTCTTCCGACGCGGTATCCGTATGCTGCCAGAAAGATGGGAAAAAGTAGTGGCAAGCGATGGACAATACTTCGAATTCCGTTCGAGTTCCGTTCTTTTACAATAAATGCCCAATTTTTGATAAAAAACGGCGGAAACTTATTTGTACACCTAATAGATTGTTTTAAATCTTCCATTTTTTATGTCATCCATGCGTTATTTCATCAATTTGAAGTTAATTCTTTTTTTATTTTAGCAGAAATTCAATATCATCTTTAGGCGGAGAGAAGTTATGTTTAACTTTTGTACAGAGAAAAAAAATGATGTTGCATCAACAGCATTAAGTCTAATTGAACATAATTTTGTTAATTCAATAATATTATTAATGAAACAAATACATATGCTCTTATTTCATTAAAGCTGTTATTGAATTAACAAGATTATTTTCAATTAGATTTAATACTGTTGATATAACACCATTTTTTCTGTATACGACACTTAAAACTGAAAAAATGTTGCTCACCGATTCTTTTTCCTATTTTCTTCAAAGTCTTTATTATGCCGCAGTAACTACTGATGATTATTATAATAGGAAGGAAGAACCCAAAAATGAATAAGAAGCCAATGTAAGTACCGTTGTGCATTTCAGGATCGTGTACTTCCCAAGATACGCTGCAGGATATGTTACCTGCCTCCGGGCCGTAAGTTCCCCAATTGAAAAACGGTGGTAACGACAAGGAAAGCGCGTATATCCAAACCAAGAACGCCAATACGTAAGCATGCCTAAAAGAATCGATTTCTAAGGGTAAATATTCTATTTACGACAGCCTGCGAGAAATATTAAATATTATACGGAATTTGGTTATTGGAAGGCAGAACTTAATTTATGTTAATCAAGTCAAATTCTGTATATTTCCACTTTTATCTTGTTTTGTTTATCATACCTATCATCAATTATCTCGTTGAGAAAAATAAGAAACATAAAATATAGACAAACACATATAAACAAACACATATAAACAAATAATCAAATATAGGCAAACATGAAAAATAAAACATAAACAAATAAAACAAAGAAAAAGTGGAAACATGCGGTTTCTCCGCTTTAACGTTTTTCTACATGCATCAGTTTTTCTGATATGAAAGCGGAAATTTAAAGTGTTCGTGTATAAAGGCAATTTCGAATGGAAATAAGAGTATGTTTTGCTGTACAACAATACAACAGCGGTTGTTTGTCATCTAATTTAAATTAATTTAATTATATTAAGAAGAGATTTAACTATGTCAATGTGCGTATTCACGTAATTGTATTAATACACAAATCAATATTAGTAACCTCATCAATTGTGTCGTAACCTTGGTTCCGATAATTATTAAAAATACTATATTGCATGTGAAAAATAAAGTAAACATTTTGGGATCTGTTTTTTAATTATAAATATTTAATTAATTTTCAGTTGTCTTTTAATTATAAAAAGGGAATTGATTAATAATAATTTTTAATAAAATATTAAGAAAAGAGTTTATGTAGGCTTAAGAATATATTCGTCGTTGAACATTTTTTTCTTTGTAGCACACAAAAGTCTAGATACAATTTTTAAAATAATCTTAAAATAATCTTATATTTTTAAAATAATTTATTATTTTTAATACTAAATATTTTGGTGAATGAAATACGAGTATCTCCTGTTAAAGTGTAATTAAAATTAAACAAGTAATTAAAAAGTGCATTTTTAAATTTTAAACTTTTATTTTTTAAAATTTAATATTTTATTGTTGATTTAATATCTTGTATCTTTACTTTGATTACAACAAATATCGTCCTTATTTATTTGTCCTTATTTTACTTCCTCATAGAGGAAGCTTTTTTTCGTGTTTTAGTTCTTAATGACAATGTGTTTAGAGTGTATTAAAACGTCGAAAATTTATATTTTTACAAAATGTCCGTTTGTGTGTATATGTGTATGTATGTACGGATTGAATATCCTCCGTTGTTGCTGTAACTTCCGCAAATTTGGAGATATCGGGCTGGATTTTTTTTAATCGATAGAGAATTATTAAAGGAAGGTTGATATTGAATTGCGCGACGATCGGTAAAGGGGTTCTCTTTTAAGAAAATTTTGAATTTTTTGAGAAATGTTCGTGATTGCTCTAACTTCGGCAAATTTGAAGATATCGGGCTGAATTTTTTTTTAAACGAAAGAGTGTCATTAAAAGAAGGTTGGTATTGAATTTGGCGATGATCGGTAAAGGGGTTCTTTTTTTATAAAATTTTGAATTTTTTGAGAAATGTCCGTGGTTGCTCTAACTTCCGCAAATTTTGAGATATCGGGCTGAATTTTTTTTTAATCGATAGGGTATCATTAAAAGAAGGTTGATATTGAATTTGGTGATGATCGACACGCGCAAACACACACACACACACACACACACAAATACACACACACACACACACACACACACACACATTCGGGACATTTTTTAAAGGTGCAAAAAGCAGACTAAAAACTTAAAAAAGAGGAGAAAAAAGTGTGCAAATTAGAAACTTGCACATTGCTTCCTCATCGTTTAGATGTTTGTATTCTATTGGATGAACCATTCTTAGTGTTTATTAGTTTGGCTTCCTCTTAGAGGAAGCTTTTTAAGTGATAATAAAAAGCTTTCTCTATGAAAAGTTTCTACTTTGCACACTTTTTTCTCTTATAATAGATTTTTGATTTGTCAATTTGGTTTACACATAAATACATACCGTTGATTGCTACGGTGTGAATGATATTATACCATTAATCATCGTGTAAATCTTCCAGTATAGAGTTTTAACTCGTTAGTGGAACGGTAAACTTATTAGTAAAATCACGGATTTACTGTTGAAGCGGATTGAAAGTCCGCTCTTTATATGCTTGACTATACTACACTTTCTCGTGCGTAAAATAGGATTTTATCGTTAATAAAAGGAGATTATTTTTAAGCCACGTTAATTGCGAAGGCCTGAGAAATAAATGACCTTGAAACAGTGTCAAGACGATGATATTGCATTTTTTTAAATATCAAAAGACGGTAATCCAACGACGGTAGTCCGACGACGTCCTTGGATGAATGAAAGATGTAATGTTGTGATATCGGTTGGCATTTTATCAAAGTGATTTACGCTTAATGTTGCTTAGCGTGCGCGAATTGTATGCAAGTCACTTTATGGTCTGTCGTGAAAAAAATAAGATACCTGTGCGGCGCGTTTCACAATGTACTACTTAGTACTACTTAGTCTTAACATTCTTTTGTCATTTAAACACGTTTTGTTACTTGTGCCCGTCTTCCGTACATGGTATACGACAGGAGAAATAGGAGAGTGTGACGCAATTAAAATTCATCGCAAACCCGTGCAAATTACATCTTGAAGGTGTTAATGATCATCTCGTAGATGTGATGAGTAACATCGCTTCCCGGAAAACGTTGCGATGAAAGTGTACGATAGAAAGTCGAGGAATGCGCAAATTAATCATTTCATCGCGTCCACTGCTTTTGTATAATCGTTACGTATCGTTGTGAAAAGGAAAAATTTATTTTTCGGAAATAAAATTTAATGAGAGCAAAAGCGTTCTTTTTTGATACATTTTGTTGATTATAAATTTACAGAGACTTTTTTCAGAGTGTTCTGAAGATAAATTAGTTTTTATCCTGGAATGTGTGTATGAAAGAGAGATTGACGATTTTTTACCTTATCGGTAGTCTCTTCATCGGACATGTAACTAGTAGGAATCTCTCTACTGCCATCACTGTCAGATTACCGATACTGGCGAATCCCATAGTAGTCATAAACCACGCGTACCTGAAATTAAAGAATTGATATGATTCTTACTATTAAATTATTGAGTGCGTAATATGAATCGAATAATTAAGTAGAATATTCTACTTATTCGTAAATTAATCTTGGATACTTGATAATACAACTTTACTTAATTATTATCATTCGAGGAAGGATTATACGTTATTAAACTCTGTTGCAGCTTATATAAGTTTCTCAAAAGTCAAACTGATCAACTTCACTTTTTGTAAATTTTTCAATTTTATTTATATCTCAAAATCTCAATATCTCAAAATTTGCAGAAGTTACAGCTACCACAAACATCATCCATAAACACACACACACACACACACGCACGCAAAAGCTTTAACAAAGAAAACTAGAAAAAAATTTTTTTCACGCAAACAAAGCTTCCTCTATGAGGAAGCAAAAAATGAAGCCAATTAAAACGATTGAAAATGTTGCAACTAGATGTGACGCTCGATTTTTTGACATTTAAATTTCCCTTTTAATTTAATTTGTTTAACAGTTTAGTTCCTATAAAAAAATAGACATGTACATATTTTTATCAATCATGCCTAAAACTTATGAGACATTTATGCACACACTCTTAAGATCAATCTTTATCTGTAGATAAGTTTCACTATTAAGAGAGAAATAAAAATTTTGTCTTGGCAAATGATATTATTTATTTGTATAATAATAATGATATATATATATATATATATGTACCACAGACACACTTCGTGACTCCAGAACCATGTACCTCCGATCGCCGATGCCATTGCGAAAGGGTTTCCCAGCGCAGCTACTAAGAAATCTCCAACCTGTGTAATATAGTAAACGTGTCAAGCATTACAAATACGCTTGAAACTGTTTATACTAATTGATAGTAACCTAACCATAAAGTATAATCATGCATTTTAAGAGCCGCTATCTCTCTTGAAATAACAAGTTGGATATTTTGCATTATTTTCCTGTCATAGACACGTATTACTTATTATTAAAGTACTTATTAAAGTACTTAGTACTTATAAAAACTCGGAACAGAGATGTACTATGTATTTAAACAAGATTTTGTAATGATATAGAACTGTTTTTCATAATTATCAGAAGTAGCCTCTGTTGCCTCCTATCAGTAAGACATAAGATGCTTTTGTTTCACATCACTACCTCGAATTGCAGTATACTACTCTATAGAGAGTTGCTCTATAATATAATTTATAGAATAACTCGGACAACTCTACACAGAGAGAATTTTCTCTTAAAATTTACCCTGAAAATCATGGTAGTTGTGGGACAACATG
>NJRP01000365.1:153776-164639 GCA_003063835.1 Aphaenogaster floridana
ATACGAACCTTCCTTTAATAATACTTAACATTTAAAAAAAAATCTCATCCCGATATCTAAATCTAAAAACTTTAATAAAGAAAACTGGAAAAAAAATTTTTTTACGAAAACAAAGCTTCCTCTATGAGGAAGCAAAATGCATCATTTGTTATCCAATTATTGGAGGCTAAAGCTTATCGTTATTACCAAGAGATCAAGCTCGATAATCGTGTTTTACTTAGCGAAGGTTCTGTGAATTTCACAAATAAATTTTATCGGATGCACATGAAAACAAATGGACAAAATGTCGCCTACAGCAAATTGGCACTTTACGTTTGTTATCGGGTTTTATAGCCAAAATTTTGGAACGTGCTCGTTATATTGTACATAACGATCGTATCTTTCATCGGGAAAGTAAGCCGATTTGTACACAGCCATATTTAGTTACATTACAAATTGAAGGGATAGTAGCAAAAATAATTCACATTTATCGACGAACAAAGAGCTTTGCGAAACTATTTTGATTTCTTTAGAAATATTTCGCATTTGATTAAAGAATAAAGTAATGATACGTTATAAAATCAGGCATTTTTATAATGTTATTATTATAATAAATAACTAAAATTTTCAAAATGTAAATTTTTATTTTTTTTTATCAAAATTACTTTTAAAATAGATATGTCGTCTCACAAAACTTTAAAATTACTAATAAAAATGCGTTAAAAATTATAAATCTAAATATACTGAAAAATGACGGATTATTTGCCTTTCTCTTTGAGAAACAAAAATAGCGAAGTCGGCGTTCAGAACTATATTAAACTTTACGAAGTAAAAGGTGTGAAAAATTCTACTAAGATTGCCCTTTCGTTTAAAATAATGAACCTTCTCAGACTTTTGCAAACTAAGTAGTGTACCACTGTAGGCAAAATTGTACCTATATTGACTAAAGTCTTAACAAGGTCACCAAACTGACTTAACACGTCGATAAAGTATCGATTAGTTGAGAATTCTACACTAGATTTAACGCGTCATGTATTTAAACTAAATCCGACTTATACTATACTATCTATGGCATAGCATAGGTTGGATTGCCCATGTTCTGGGGGCCTATTTCGTATCTCTTAAAGGAGCGAAAATGCGAAAAGTGAGCGAATTTACTAGGTTTTTACCAATAAAATTGCTCAAAACCTAGTGAATTCGCTCACTTTTCGCATTTTCACTCCTTTAAGAGATACGGAATAGGCCCCCATCAAACAGAACAGATCAGTGAGCGCTCATTAATTCTTTTATATGATTGGTTCTTGCCTTTAATTTTTCACTGGATCTGAGTGTAGAAACCAATCATAATAAAGAATCACTGAGCGCTTACTGATCTGTTTTGTCTGCTGAACGTAGGCATTAACATTTGAATATCATATTCTAATCTATTTTTCTGGTAAAAGTTTTTACCGCAAATTTTCAACAATGGATCATTATAAACTTGTATACATCAAACAATCACAAGAAATTGAGTCCGTGCCACATCAGTGAATCTTCATCGAATGTTCTATTTACTGTATCTCTACTCTTTTGGGCGGAATTTGTTACCATTCGACGTTGGGAAAGTGATAAAGAAAGCACGTCGTAATTTTAACGTTAAGACAACGTCCAAAAAACGTTAGTATTATCTTTAAATTATAAGTTAAATTTTCTAACTTCCTTGGACCGCTTACAACGTTGTGATTAGTAGAAAAGTAGTCCTTAGTCAGAAAGTTAACCGAAAAATGCTGCTTGGGTATTATTTACTGAATGTTAAATAATTTTTATATCCTTTAAAACCTTGCGATGTTATGACTTGTGTCCACGATGCTAGAAATCGGTCCGAGATCTCTGATGAAGAGAGAATTGGCCAATCGCATTTGAACAATTCGGCCAATTGATCAATGCGATTGGTCAGTTCTCTCTCCGTCCGAGATCTCGGATCGATTTCTAGCATCGTGGACGCAAGGCTTTAGAAATCGGTCCGAGATCTCGGCCGGAGAGAGAATTGACCAATCGTATTTGAACAATTCGAGCAATTGATCAATGCGATTGGTCAGTTCTCTCTTCGTCCGAGATCTCGGACCGATTTCTAGCATCGTGGACACAAGGCTTAATACACAAAATGTATTCTGTAAACTAAAGACGATATTCTTTATTCTTAAGAGAGATGCTGAACTGCTCAAACTGAGATAGAACAGTCGCCAGTCAAACAAAAGATCTGGATTTGATTCCCGGATTTACTACATATCCCATATATAAAACTAGGAATTTTGTGGGAAAATATTCCGCTGGTATAGAAATGAAGTACCTGAAACATGAACTTAATCTCGAGGTTAACTGGAGATAAGCAAATCACGATATTGCGTCGTTCTTTGAAAAGCAGAAACTTCCAGAAAACAATAAATAAGCTTTAATCCCAGTTTCGATACTACTCTTATCCCATATATGTCTCGGTTTTGTAACAAATTGATTGAATAATTGAAGGTTACAAGTAAAGAAATTACAAAATGAATGGTAACCAATTTCGGGAGCCCATATTTCATTCTGTTTAAATGTTTAAACTTTAAAACAAACTTAGTTCTCCAGAGTAGAGATTGAGCAAGAGGTTTACAATTCCTTTCCATAAAAATTACAGTTGAAACGAAACCAAAAGAAGCCATGGCTCTTCAGGAACTTGTGTAACACCATAGAATAGTAGCATATTTTTCACTTGCTTCGATCATTTAAATTTAAAATCATAAACCAATGCATATATTCATGTGTATTAATGTTATATTTAATATTATCGCTTACAATACAAAGAATTTTAACGGCAGTATTTATATATCGTTTTACATATCCTCGGTATCACTGTCCGAATCTTCCGCCATTGCCTGCCGTGCCTTCGTTTCAGCTTCGGTTTTTAGATCAGCCGGCACACGTTCATGCCTTCCGTTAGTATGTGCACCAACCCAACTCATTTCCAATTCGAATTGTTTATCCTTTAGCTCATCGTGGACAAGGTAGATAATACGAGCAGCTTCCTTAACCAATTCTTTACACGTCATCTCTGGTAACTTCAATTTTTCAATTTCCGTCTTTGCCGACTGTTTCGCTTTACCTATGACAACGTAATCATAAAATATAAATTTCTGTCTGTATGTTCTAATTTTTTTATCACAGATATTTTACTTACCTACTGCACAGCCATAATAGCCATACGATACTCCTGATGGGTCGATCATATATAATGCTGGACCATCTGTCTCGTAAGCACTGAGCAGGACGGAGCAACCGTACGGACGTACGGCAGAATACAAAGTATATGCGTGCATATACATAGAGATTCTTTCGTTTAAATACTTCAATGGAATACCGACTCCGTATTGTGCCTTGTAACTAGCAGCCTCTGATCTTGCGGTCTCTGCGATTTGTCTCGCATCGGATATTATACCTGAGATCGCCATACCAACATGTTGATCTATGTTAAATATCCGTTTATTAGCACCTGGTTCATAGAGCTTCGACGTTACTATCTTTTCGACAGCAAATACCACGCCATCCTTCCCTCGCAAGCCAATAACTGTCCTGCAACAGAATGTAATTGTACACATAAAATAAAATATAGGCATATATATGTGTAGTATTCCTTATTAATACTTCAATTATATATTCTACATGTCGCATCGATTTCCACTACAATGTTACCATGCGTGAGTACTACTTCGATCAAAGCTTACGCGAGAGATCACGAGGGATAAGATAAGCAAACTCACCCTCCATTTTCCACGGCTTTCTGCGCGTATTCCACTTGAAACACACGTCCGT
Source organism: Aphaenogaster floridana (assembly GCA_003063835.1). NCBI lineage: Eukaryota > Metazoa > Arthropoda > Insecta > Hymenoptera > Formicidae > Aphaenogaster > Aphaenogaster floridana. The sequence continues at coordinate 157,584 of NJRP01000365.1, forward strand.
CTGGCGAAAATTGCGAGGCGGACAGGTCGTACTGGAACGGAAAGTGAGGTTAGGATCTTGAATGTCAACCGTATTAACGGCACATTTTGCAATCGTGTACCGAGCAACGTGCGACATACTCACTCCTGTGCCTATAGAACTCATCTCTCAGAGAAATTATACAAAGTTGCGACGTTAGTAGCCGAAATACGAAAAATTATTTACGCGAATTCTGTCGCGACGTGACCAGGCGAAAATCAAACAACTCAGCATCTACGGTAGTCACCGCCACCGCCACCGCGACTGTCAGGATAGGTTAGGCAGCCACGCGCTCCCAGCGCCATCTGGTGGCAGAAGTTGCAAGCAACCGTACGATGCGCTCAGCGCAATAATAAAAAGGAGATGAATCTGTCTTCGCCAAAATTCGTGAAGATTTTTGATACAACGGCACAAATCATTTTATTTGCGTACACGGCGTGGTAAGTAAGATTCCCACTCAAGGTATATCTGCAATTTCTCTTGCAGCATCGCTACATCTGTTTTCTAAAGATAAGGATTTAAGTTACAGCCGAATGAGATGTCAATTGCGAACGCAAAGCTCCGTTTATTCGCGCCATAAAAATTGAGTTCTTCTTTCTATTTGCAATGATTCGATTTATATTCGATTTATCTAAATTGAAATTATTGGAGTTGTTTAAATTAAGAGAATATTTGAATCTCAAATTATAATTGCGTTTGAATTTAATTTAAAAGTCTGAATTAATATAGCGAGAGAGAGAGAGAGAGAGAGAGAGAAACAATATTTTCTTTTTAATATATTTTTTAGAAATTTATGAAAGTTTTTATTATATATGTATTGGATGAAAAATATCTTTTTATATACTTTTATAATAATGATTAAGATGCACGAAAAATTATATGAAAACTTTTTTCGAATTTCATATTTTCTATATGAAAAAGGTTATTGAAAATAGTTGATAATTTTAAAAATAACCTTTATTTTTTCATTAATAATGATAATATTCTTGCCATTTTTCGTAAATTATTCCGTTTGCCATAATTACTGTTCCAATAATGGCAATAGAAATGAAATAATTTATGCGAAAAATTAACAATTTTAAAAGATATATTGTTTATAAAATATTATCCTGATATTCGATTTTTATAACTTAATCTAAGAAAATGAAAAAGAATTACGGAGTGTTTGTGATAAATACGACATTAGTGTTTACATTATCGTTTTTCGCTTCGCAAGAAATTATTTAGATTCTCCTTTTTGCAGCTGTACTCCGGCGGACATTGTTCGATAGTGCCATATTCAATCGCCTTCCGGAATTCTGCGATCGTCTTCTCATGGTTGGACTGTGCAGGTAAGCTCCTACGGAAATGTAAATTTTACATAACAGCGTTCGGTGTTTTATACTCGTAGCAACGTTGCAACATATGTACATTGTCTTCCATTTAATTTTCTATGGATATCTCTTCTTCAAAGTAATGTTTAACTTAAAACATATCAAATTGCAATTATTTGGTCATATTACTACACTAATTTAATTTTGATGAAAGAAAGATCACTCTCGTATTATCTAATCATGCCTGGATCATAGAAATAATTAATGAAAGAAAAGGAAGTTACATTCGAATACAGATATAAATCTGAATAAACCAAGTATCATAGAACTTCTGATCTAGGAAGTTCCGAGCGTTATTATATTTATTGATAGTGCCAGTAAACTTTGTGTTCTTGAAAAGCAAAAAAGTACTTTTTCGAGTATCTTTTTTGTAGCACAGAATATTTTATTTATTCAAAAACGATCTATTTTCTTGCATTTTTTTCTTTAATATTTTATATACGTACTGTGGCATCAACTTCATTGTTTGCAAGAGCATTTCTGCCGCGCCGAGATACTCTTTCGCAACGTGTGGCTCTTCACAAGCTGCCCTGTATAAACACGTATCACCGATTAGATATCCAAGCGCTAATGCAAGCTCGCCCTCCGTCACAATATTTTCTGAAATTGGTAGAAACGATTACAGTTAAAAAATTTATGATCTTTGTGATTTTTTATTTTGCTGAATATATTCGCTGAGCTCGTTTCAACGTGCGGCGAGACATTGATATTGCATGCAATGTAGTTAATTATTAATGCAATTATCATGATACAACAAAAAGCGTGTCCGAATAAATATTAACAGTTTTATATTTTGAAATTACCATCCTCTAATTCGCGTCCTTTGTAACCGTGATGTCCTAGATAGCCAGCGCCGAATACAACCGCTTTAAGCATCAAAAGTAGCAGCAAGTTCGAGAGATTTAAATTCAGCACCTGTAACATCGCGATTATCTTTTAATTTAATTCTGGCTAGTTTAACATTTAGCGTTAAATGTCCTCGTAAGATATAGCTTTATTTTAAAATAGAGAATATGCAAGTAAAATCAATTTTAAGTCATTCGCAGAATATGCGAATGATAAATTTTAACCTGTGTGAAGTTAGCCCTCCAATGTCGAAAAATTAAAACTTTTCTTTTTGCAAACGTTTGCCCACGAATACCCCGTTGGAATTTTTGTTTGCCCCCCTCTAGTTCAAAAGTTATAAGCAATTCAATTTTGGGGGGCTAACTTCACATTGGCCCCCCAACGTCGAAAAATCAAAAATAAGAGAGGGGGCTAACTTCGCTAACTTCACACAGGTTAAATTTCATTGCATATATGTATCTTTGAACTTTAGTTTATTAAATACTTATTTAATTAATTATCTCAAACACTATTGACTATTATTGAAGAAACATTATTCTCCATTTGTTCTTCAGCATTCAATTGTCAGAAAATGATCATAATGCCGGAATACTTTTTGTAATAATGTATTATATAATTCTTATTACCTGACTGCTGGTCGTCGATCTTTGCACGAATTCCTTTGCGATCTCAGCCAACATAGATCCGGCATACGTCTTATCATTAATTCTTTTGTAAGGCTCTCGAATGTCGGCAGTACGAACGCCCACACCGTAGGTTACCAGTGCGATCAACACAAACACTCTCGCATTAACTATCATCTTTCTTGACGACATACGTCTAATCGACAAGACGTTTTCAATAGAAAATCATAAATTAACAAACGCTTAAATTGCGAATGTCATTTTCGATGTATTGCAGAAAAGTATAGCAGAATTTCTTTGTTCTTTCACGATATTTCAGATCTGTTATATCTTGTACTGACTGATGTTTTGAATTCTCAAGATATATACTTCGCTATTCACAAGTCGAAGTACTGACGAAATATTAAACTAAACCTTTAACTCGAACGTTTAAGGTCGAAGTAACGTTGCGACCTGCATGACAGCGTACTTTTATATTGGACGCGCACGTTGCTCTCCCGGCAAAGCGTGAAGCCGCACGTTTTATCTGCGTCCATCTGCGGTTGAAGTTAGATACTGTCATCTTCTGATTTTCTCCATTGTGACGGTAGACCACGCAATCGTTAATGACACTTATTAGTCGCTCTCCAGCTCTTCGTCGTTACTCTCCGCGCGCACTTTCCTTGCAGGTTGACGGAAATAAACGGTGAAAGCACATCACTCGCTTTTACCCGAATAAAATGCCCAACGGATGGAATTAAACGATGCACTCATATGAATTTGTTCGAGCGTTTGATCAGTTCGATGATTTTTTTGGTTGCATGTTCGGATAGACGTTATTAGCGCCGTTGCCCTTTGGTGTTTGCTTCTCGAAGAGAAAACCCAATACTGATCCGTATCGGAAATGTATTTTACAGCACTCTCGCGAAACATCACCGTTACCGTGAATTATCAAAGTAAAAACGTCGAAATATTTGTTAAAAATATCACTCGCGAGCTTTGATATATTTTTCCATCGCGAAATTTCAGCGACGTAGAACGATGAGCAAAATGGTGGCGAAGGAGCGATAAAGCGATCTACTCCCATGACCGTTCACGTCGAAACTGCGAATTATCGATCGAGCATTGGCGACAGTAGAATTCGTATATCAGAACTTTGTTTCGTTGAAACGGGGTCCACCGTTTTTCCGTCGTAGACAGAATAATTTACGAACTTGTAACGTGAACTGTTGCGCGTAATCACAGGGTCTATAGACTCTTTTATCAAATATGCATCGGTGGTATGCACTTTGCGCGAGTAATTCGTCCGCGGGTCAAGTTGCTTAAATATGCACCCAGCTAGGATGAACAGTCGGGACGGAAAAACAAGTCGGCGAAAAAACGAGGGAAATGTTTTCCCTCAAGTTTCCGCTGCATACTTAATGTGAGATCCGGCTCCTGTGAAGTCTCATTAATAGTCGTCGCTGTACCCTGCTATTTTCGTTTCGTCACGTCGCATCCCCTCGTCTCTCTTCTTTCCCATATAATGCGCCTCCTACATCTCTTATTCATCGCGGTCGTTTCTGCGCACGTGCAGAAATTGCAGAATTTGCATATTACGCCTTGGGGAAACGTTTTTTACGTGCAATGACATGCTTTAATGCAAGATAATATTGCTTTGATTGCTCGATAGATTTATGTCGTACCAGAATAGAATAAAAATTCAAGTTGACTCTGCGAACCGCGAAACATAAATATAATGCAATGAGATGATATTGTATTCGTATATAACAATATACAATTGAACAAGATGATGTTAATACATTAATAAACATGTATAAATATTATGTTTAAATTCTTTACCCATGACACTTTGCAAATTAAAAGTTAAAGGAGTAGTAGAACAGAGAAAAGATATTTTAGTTTATGCTGCGTATCTGCATATAATGTAATTGAAAACAATTTTTTGATATACTATTTTTTTCCGTTTGTACATTAAACTAATAAAATTCATAAACGATTCATAATATTCTCTGTTATATTATACTTACTCGTCTACTGCCTGTTTATCTATTATTCTCGTTCTCGGAAACATTAGAATTATATTATTACTAACAAATGCTTTTTATCGATATTGCCTATTGATTAGTAACAAAAACAATATTTCAATAAAAAATATCTAATAAAGACTTTAAAAATTTATATTTTTATAATTTTCATGCAAATCGAATCCTGTTTATAAATTATTAGTAATTAGTAATTTTTGAGCCAATAATTCTTTTTTGGCTCTTATTGTACAATGTAAAAGGTTTTCTAGATCACGTTATCACATAATCAATAATTTATTTAACAATAATTTATCAGAGCATTTATTACAATGTCTCGAAAATATATATTTTCTCTCTCTATCAGAAATGATATAATTAAACAATTAACAGACATGTTACTTGTACGGATTATTATTATTCTTTCGCTTTCACTCAAAGCTACTCATTGCGAAGATACACGACGTATAAGCCATTGATCTCTTCAGAACCTAAAATCGATATCGATTTTGCATTCTTCGAATTTAAACTCTTTCGAATTAATACATAATTCTGCGATTAGTAATTATATATTTCTTTGTTAGGAAAAACTATACTGAACGTGAAAAAAACTATTTTGTCACAATATCAGAACAGAATAGGATTTAAATTTTTTTATATAATAATATAAATTAAAGATGTGTGCGTATTTATATTTACATAAAAAAGAAAACTTATATAAATATAAAATTGAAATGATTAAATATATATGATTTGATACATAGATGTAAAATTAAATTCATCGATCCAATTCATTGATCCAAAGAGGAAAAGAAGTGAAATCGCTCTGATTGTTTTATGTGATTTCATACCTCGCTATAGAGCTCTCGGTTGAAAGAACAGAACCGGCCAGCGGTGATGTATAATGGCGACCGAGCTCGACACATGATGATCATTAGCGATCTCGCTTCGCTCGCTGACAAGTTGTACCAACTGCAGTCATATGCCGCGTATGCTATTTTCGTGCTCTGGAATGTCAGATTCAAAGGATTCCAAGGGAAACATGAGTCGTAGAACCGTGGCTAACGGCAAAATGAGGATATGGTCACACTAAATATGAAACCGCAATCAGAAGCCCTATGCATGAATCCGAGAAAAAATCTCGTATATTAATTTTCCTTATAGTAAAGCAATTTGTCTCCTTTTACATTAGACATTAACATTTTATGTATGCGTCCTTTTTAACACATATTATAAGTTAAAAGTCTGAAAGATCTCTCGAATTTATTGGACATGCATGTTTTTTAATTTTCCGATTTACATTACGCGCATAAATTGAAATTTATTAGAATAATAAATACAAGTTTTATGAGATCCTAGAGTAATACCGCAAGAATAATGCATATTTGAATAATTAATTGGGGTACCAACTAAACAATTATAAAATACTTCCATGAGACTGATTGGTTTACTATCTTTCTAAATGAGCGATTTTTCATATGTTTAAAAAAGAAATGAGGATATTAACTAATTACTACACAAAAGAAGAAACAAAACTAATTACTACACAAAAAAAGAAACAAAACTAATTACTACACAAAAAAAGAAACAAAAATATTGTAAGAAAGAAAAATGCGTATTTCGGTTTCGCCTATTAACATTCAAGGCGTCATGCAGATTGCGTTAATACGAAAGCGTGTACCATAGTTAATGACTACACTATTTTGAAGTATAATCATCATCGCAACAAAGCAAATAGGATCACTTTCTAGGATAGTATTTAGCATTAAAGAATTCTAATGTCTAATTCGTCTATTGAACTAACAACATATTTCATAGATCGATTGAGATGACAATATTTTTGCCGATACAAAATAGATCTCATATTTTGTCATATGATTCTTGGAAATATGATTTAAAATATACGTGATTTCGGCAATGTGATATCGATATATTCACAAATATCAGGAATTACGTCAGTATATTAATCAATAGGTTATCAGTATACATTTGTCTGAAAATTTAATCTTGTTCTTGGAAATATGATCCATGATTCGCGTAATTTCGAAAATGTGGTATCAATATATCGGGATTTACGTCTATTTATTGATCAATAAGTTACCAGTGCTCATATTTGTCTGAAAATTTAAACTTGTTCTTGGACATATGATCCAAGATATACGTAATTTCGGAAATGTGATATCAATATATCGG
>NJRP01000365.1:165247-186105 GCA_003063835.1 Aphaenogaster floridana
ATAAGTTACCAGTGCTCATATTTATCTGAAAATTTAAACTTGTTTTTGGACATATGATCCAAGATTACGTAATTTCGAAAATGTGGTATCAATATATATCGGGATTTACGTCAATAAATTAATCAATAAGTTACCAGTGTTCATATTTGTCTGAAAATTAAAACTTGTTCTTGAACATATATTCCAAGATTACGTAATTTTGGAAATGTGGTATTAATATATCGAGATTTACGTCAATAAATTAATCAATAAGTTATCAGTGTTCATATTTGTCTGAAAATTTAAACTTGTTCTTGAACATATGATCCAAGATTACGTAATTTCGGCAATGTGATATCGATATATCCAAATATCAGGAATTACGTCAATAAATTAATCAATAAGTTACCAGTGTTTATATTTGTCTGAAAATTTAATCTTGTTCTTGGACAAATGATCCACGATTCGCGTAATTTCGAAAATGTGGTATCAATATATCAGAATTTACGTCAATAAATTAATCAATAAGTTATCAATGTTTATATTTATCTAAAAATTTAATCTTATTCTTGGAAATATGATCCAAGATATATAGGATGCATTCGTTTACGCATTGACTGCCGCAGATGTATCATTTTATCCTTGTTGTTCACCGAATGTTAAACAAGGATAAAATGATACATCTGCGGCAGCCAATGCGTAAACGAATGCACCCATATAGTTTCGGCAATGATATCGTGGTATCAAAATATCAGGATTTACATTAATAAATCAATCATTAAGTTATCAATATTTATCATATTACCTCGACAAGTAGTTTCTCGCCAATGTAACAGTACAGGTACAATTGTATCAATACGTAAGTCGAGTAGATGAACAGGAAGACGAATTTAATGATGACTAGTTCGTCCATTTCGCCCATTATTGACTAGAAAACAATGAGGAATCGTAGCGACAGCCCGATTTATCTCTTTCTTCTTCTTTTTTTATCTCAACGGGATTACATTTCTCCTTTCTTTGTGGCTCACCATAAACGCCTGCAGACATTGGAAACAGACTTGAAACGAGCATCCCAGCATCTGTATCAGAAGCATCATGTTGAAAGAGTTTTCGATCGTTTCTGCAAAACTTATGAAAAATGCCACTGTCAAGACAAGCTCTCTTAAAATGAAATTTTATCTGTAAATTATTTATTTTTGCTTTCAACGATTTATGTTTTGTAGCATCTCTTGAAATAACTTAACATTATCACGCACTTGCTTAAGCGAAATATCAGAAATAGGAGAATAATTATAGTCGAAAATTTTAAGTGATCCATTGGTATCACGCGATAGTCTCTTACTTTTATCCTTCCGTTATTCTTTTATGTATCTTGTTGCTTCTCGCTTGGCCGATCTCACCTGTTGAGATATTCGTGCTTCCTCACGATATTTCTCAGCTTCGTCTGAAACTCCGCCTTTGTGTAAGCGCGTAGATCTGTCAGTTCGTGACGTAGATTCGAAAGCTGGCCACATACATGGAGGACTATGGTGGCAATGAAAGTGTCCACCACCGTATAGGTATTTGCCGCATACGTAACGCCCATGAATTGACCGAATAAAGTCAATTCGTAAAAAGGGCTGCTGGTCGCGTTGTAAGGGAAGTACGCAGGGAGCAAGAACTGACGACCGCTTTGTCGGATTACCACGTATCGAAACACAAAAAAGACCATTATCACCATGTGAACAAGCACGGTGCTTCTTATCGATATGTTCCTAGTAAGGTTCGCTATGCCCAACATTGTCCTGCGATCTCGTTTATCTATAGTTGCACTCCAATCCCTCATCATGTACGACATAAGCGTCTTCAGGGCTTTTACAGAATGTTGAAGAGATTTAAAATGCCAATCTTACGTATCATAAAACTAATTCCGCTATGCCATTTTGACACAAATTTTCTATTTCAATAATTATTATTCGTAAAATTAATGATTAAATTGCTTTAGAGCCGAAGGTGCACAAAATACGCTCTAAATAAAAGTATGGACCATATTTAACAAGTTACAATAATTTAAACGAATCAGTACTCGCGAATTATATTAGAATGAGTACATTTTACAAGTATAAAATATTTCAGTGATTATATTTTAATATTTATTGCGAAAATGGAAATAAAGGGAATTACAACTATTTGTAAGCTGAAAAAATATTGATTAGTTCGTCTTGTCAGAAAATTTATAAAAATCTCCATTTTGCGATTTAAGCTGTTCATGGTCTGAGACATTGAACTATGCGCATTACATTGATAAAGAATTGAAACTAATATTTCTGTCATATGAAAATTTATATATTTACGTCCACCAGTAGACCAAAATATAATTGTCTTCGACAGCGAGATCCAAACCGTTATGTTTCCCATGGACAAATTTTCTACCACCAAGTCAAAGTCGCCTAAGATGAACGGCAAATTGGCCGATTGCGGTGCACAGCAGAAGCAGAGCATCGTTAGAACGGGGACTATCACTTTGTAACTCGAAGCTTGACTGAGACTTCTATTTTCTGGCCAAATTCCAATAAACTTCATCATGTAACGATTCCATCCTAACGCGTACTCTACCTTTGTAGACAAAGATAAAGTGTTAGCGAGAGTGAATTTTTTTCCTTTTCGCAATTTTGTGACATTTCATAACGCTTTTTTCGTCACATTTTGATGATGCGTTATCGTCAGAAAAACGAAAGCTATATTGACGTATTAGAAATGAAGTAATTCTCGTATTAAATAAAACAAAACTAATAAAGACAACAAGTAACTTAATAAATAATTTTCTTCGAGAACTTAGGCGTTATCCGACGACCGAGTAAACTTTAGTAATCTAAAAAAGCTACTAGACAACACTGATATTTTTATTTATTTGACGAAATTCTTAAGTATTAAATATTTTATAAAAAGAATTACGAAGTATTTAAACTCAAAGAACTTAGACAAATCTAAACCGACCTCGATTGACATCCCTTGAGGCTTACACGACAACGACGTCAAGCTAACTGAAAAGACCCCATCTTTTGAAAGCGCATGCAAGTCTTGACGACGCATGCTCTTTGAGAATGTTATACGTATGTACTATAGGAAGCAAGCTATGTACGATAATATAATTATCGATATATGTATAATTATATCTCATTTATTATATCAAATAAGGAAACTTGAAACATTACTTTAATATTTTAAACATTTTTTCAACATAATTCCTCCAACATACAAAAGTTTTCTTATTTTAGCTGTGTGTAAGTAAATATAATAACATCAATAAAAATAAATAATTATATATTTTTCACTTTTGCATCACATTTGGCAAATAAATTTTAGAAAGTCATATTTTATGTTTTTAAAAAACACTCGCATTGTTAATTTGAAAAGTTGTTTTGGAACCCGTTTAAATTTTTGAGCTGTATACAGCGATTAATTTATATATTTTTTGCGATCATTTAAAAAATAATAATTATAAATTTAAATAAAATAATATTAATTAATATCGAAAACAAGCTACTCACTTACAATGCAAAGGTTCCCTCTGTCGAAGAAGTTTGCAAACGAATGGTGATGAAAAACATATAAAGCTCTCATGGTCACTGAATTTATTCTTCATCTATCGATTGATGTTAAAAATAACATTAAATATGTTTTTAACTACTCATAATATTATTGTTGCATAAATTATTATAAATATAAAAAATGTAAATGATATATTTTATAGATGCTAGAAATATTTTTACGAAGATTTATTTTCTTTTTATTTGAAGAAATAATATTTGTTAAATAAAAATATTGCATAATAATTTAAGAAATATATTTTTGGTCTTATTTGCAATTTATACGTTCTTCCTCCTCATTGATTATTCGGGTGCTAATAGTACCGATATACATATAATCGGCAAACGTTTTAAAATCTGAAAAAGAAATTTAATGCCCATGGGCTAATCAAATTATACGATTTGGTAATTGGAATTCTTCTTGTGTGTCATACAAGAAGGTGGCTACATGTAGACGACTTTAAACCACCTTCCGATGATTTAAAACAAAATAAAGACTATCAGATGCATGAATATAGAAAATATAAATATGGAAGACACACTGGCCGCGTTCAGCAAAAAAAGCAGCTTTGCAACTGTTGTAAGATTCTTTAATATGATTGGTTCTTACCTTTAGTTCCTTCTGGATCTAAATGTATAAACCAATCATATTAAAGAATTTTACAACAGTTGGGAAGCTGCTTTTTCTGCTGAACACAGCCATTAAATATCAGGTGGCTCAATTTGGCAACAATTCGTTTTTCATATCGCTTACTTCTCCACTTTCGTCGTCTAATATTTGAATTATTAAATTATCAAAGTTTCGAATGCGCTTTTATACGTTAATTCATTTTGTAATATATTTTATAAAGGAAATTTATTAGCGCGTGAAAACGTTGTGGTAATTAATTTCGTTAATTAAAATGTTAACAACGCATCACTGTTTGATAATGATTAATAGCTTTTTGGAATTATCTTACGATTCGTTTAAACCTTATTTTAAAATGTAAAAAGATTCTGTCGATTCTTTTGAACACACAAAATCTCAGGTAGCAAGCTGACGTTATTTGTCGTCATTTTGACGACATTAGACGTCATTTTAAAAAAAAATGACGTCAAAATTACGGCAAATAATGTCAGCTTGCTATCTGGGATGTGATAAAGACAATTTGTTACATATGAAAAATGGAAGCTAAACGTTATATTCTTAGTGTCACAAATTAGTTTTGTATTAGTTAACAGCTACATAATAATCGTTATCATAATTATAGAAAATTTTAGCTATTATCAATTATTCTTTTCGATCGGTTACAGTGACTAATACTGACAGATAACCTAGTGAAGTTCTCACAATCTGAAATAAAATAATAACATTTGACAGAGTAAAGTTCAACACACATACATACACATAAAGTATGCATATGTAATTGCATATCAATCGCGATATTTCCTTGATATTAAATATTACAGATTAAGCAACTTACCTTGCATTATTATTTTTACCTTACTGAACAACTGTAAAGAAAATGTGCTGAATTTCCCAACAGTTAAGCTAAGAGGCGTTGTCGATCTCTGCATGATACATAAAAGACTTCTCGCTTCCTTCCCTGACACATTAAACCAATTCGACTCATACGCAGAGAATCCTATCTCAGTACTCTTAAATGTTATTAATTAATTTTTAATACAATGTGTATGTCTAGATTCGTATAATAATTTTAATATGCGATTATTTTTTAATAATTAATATATTTTCTTTTCAATTTACTAATTGATAAAAAAGTGTAACAAATTATTATTTTAGATTGTTATATTTTAATTAATTTATAAAAAATCAAGGTCATATTGAAATAAATTTAAATTATTATATTTAATATTTTTAATGAATTCCTCATTCTATTATTACAAAGAAATGCGAAAATATAATATGTAAATTACACTATGAACGATATATTTACGATGTTTCTTACTTGAACGAGCAGCATTTCACCGACGTAACAATAAATATAAAAATGGACTAGAACAAATCCCACAAAACTGATTAGAAAAATTAATTGGAAGGTCAGCGATTCATTTTCTTCTTTCGTTATTAATATCTGAAATGTTTCTAATTTTTATTACGCATTCTTGTATTATTAATAATTTATTGGAAAGATTTGTGTCCGTCATTTTAATATAAAAACGCTTTAGCGTTATATAGGGCGGTATTCATAGTCGGTTCTTATATTTAAGATCGTCTTAAGTACAATCTTAAGATGTCTTAAACCAATCACAGAGTTGTATTAGCGTCTTAAAACGTTACTTAAGACGGTCTTAAAATTAGAACCGACTATGAATACCGATCATAGTAAATTGAATAGAATGGAGATAAACGCAAAAACGATACTTAGAATGCCACTTACTCTAAAAACCTGGAACCCTTGAAAGCATAATTGAACAGTGTAAGAAAGCACCTGTATTAGAAATATCATATTGAAGGAATCCTCGATTGTTTTTACAAACCTTGACATATATATTAACATTTTTAAATTTTAACGATAATTTATGTTGAATTATGACATAATAGATATATATGAGATTTTGCAAGTCACGTTTACATAAAGAATTTCTTGTCAAATAATTTAATTTACATTTGACAAAATATTATAAGCCTTTTTTTATTATCTAATGTTTTTTATTCGAGTAAAATGACGTGGCGGATGATTTTCAAGAGTTGAACTCGGAAATTTATTACGTGCATTATATATATATATATATATAATTTTACGTGAATAGAAAAGAAAGAGTTGAAAAATTTATTAATTGATTTGAAATGATTGAATTTGAAATTTGTTTCAACGTTTAACAATTATCTACCACAATGACGCAACTGTCTATGCGTGAACTTGTTTTACAATTCTCTGTTCGTCAACATATAAAATAGATAAATGTATATAAAAGCGCTTGTTCTCACAAGTTATACGAACCAGTTCAAATGTTCATGTCTCTTTACGATTTGTCTCAGTTCACTCTTGAACTCCTCGGACGTTTTTACTCCGTCCGGATTGTTAGCGAGATTCTCGAGTCTCCCGCGTAAGTTTTGGAATTGGCCGCAGGCGTGAAGCACTAGCATACAGATGAAGCTATCGCTACCAGTGTAAGAAACCGTAGCGCTATAAGCCGATATGATCTGGCACACACAAATCAATTCAAAGATCGGACTTCGGGTAGTGTCGAGGGGAAAATAAGCCGTATAAGGCAAGGGACGAGCCGGGTCATTACGTGGACACCTGACGATCATCGAGATCCTTAGAACGATGTAAATGGTCAGCATGCTCTGCGTCAGTATCGTACACCAGATGGATATCTTTCTGACAAGCTTGGCATATTTCAGCATAACCGTTCTTTCTTCAGATGTTTTTGGTTTATGCCAATCCTGATAGAAGAAGTCGACCAACGGCTTCAAAGCTTTGGGCAAATTTATTGGATTTTTGAATGCATTTAAGTATAATCAATTTTATTTTGCCACTAGATATTACACTGACACTCAATATTTTGCGCGATTATGTTCATTATAATGAAATTGCTGTATGAAACGACTACAGAAGATAATTAAAGATATAAACAAGAGGAAAATGATTTTTCATTTTACTGCCATTATGTCGCTGCTTTATAAAAATAAAAGTTAGGTGTGTGATTGATGAGTGATTAGTATTCGTAAAAATTGGGGTTACAAAACGTTAAATTTATAACAAATAATTCTATTGTTCAAAAAGTTATTCTTTAAAGTGCTTTGTACCTTTTCTTTGACGCCAGATGGTGAATGCTTTCATGAAAGCATTCATAACCGGGATGTTAGCAGTCGCCAGGTTTTCAGTCATCATATCCGCGTTACCCCAAATGAATATCAGATTCGCCGATTGCGGTATACACATAAAGCCCAGCATGAAGAAACTGGCTATCATAAAACGACATCGGGAAAGCCCGCTCTTTTGCTTAGGATTTTGTATCGGATCGAGCCAGATACCGACGAGACTCAAATTGAATCGATTCCATCCGACCGCGAAATTCAAGTCTATGCAAATCGAATTTTGCATAAAAAATCGACCAAGGAAAAAATTATTTCAATCGTTATTATTCGATATTGCAAATCTGTATACTGAAATTGTATAGAAAGATAACGACGCGATTTATAAAATAATTTTGCCTACGAAATTATAATTACAAAATAAGACACATGCATGTTTTTTAATTATTTTAAACACTCGGTAATTTGCAGCGCACTATATTTCGCAAGTTATGTGTATAGATTTTTTTAAACAGCTTTGGACTTTTTTCTCTAACATTGTAGATTTAGATATAAGTATCTCTAGATGATAATTTTGTTATCTACTAACAATTCACACGAGCGCATGAGTATCTCTATTCGCGTACCTCGATCAGCATCCATCGATACTTAACGGATGTCGACGATGAAACGACTGAAACATTGCGGTCGACTTTTCCCCATCCCTTCCCTCAGGATCACGCATGCTCCGACGCGGAAAGTGATCTACCCTCCATACAAAAGACTCTAAAGTCAAGCCAGAGAAACTTGCTACTTCGTATCGAACACCTGCCGACATTTCCGAATAGACCTATCTATCAAGAATTTATTGTAATTTGTTGACAAAATATGTATTATAGTTGCTAATGAAATGCTAACGTGTTTGATAAACAAGAATTATTATTCAATTGCTTAATAGTGGTACGTATTAATGCAATATAGTAAAATTGACGATTCTTATTTTCTAAACATTTAATTTAAGAACTTTAAGTTCTTATGAGTAATTGCGAACGGAGGCAAGTAAATAGTTCGACTAGTAGTCTAATAATAATTCGACATGCTGCGCAAAAATGTGTATTTTTCCAATTCAAAAGTGATGTTACAGGTAGTGCATATAAACCTGTTCACTTAATTATTCAAAAATTAATATCGTAGTCAGTTATATGGAATTCGTTATCATTCCTCCAGTATCATTTTCTTTAATCTCTCATTGTTAGTAACGCAGATAAATATCCCATTGACGTTTTCAGAGTCTAAGCAAAATACAAAATACAGATAAAATACAGTTCTACATAATCATGTCACACAAACACACGTACTTAATATATAAAATTAAAAAATATATATGTATTACAAAAATGTTATATATATATATAATAAAATAAAAAAATGAAAAATAATATTCAATTTAATAATTACAAAAAGGGATATTTTTACAGGAACACACAATATAATGGCATACATATAAAGTAATATGTTTTTTCTCTTAGGTATATCTTACCATTCCAAACATTTGTACTGAAAAGATTCCGAATTTCCCAGCTGTCAGTCTAAGGGGAATCGTAGACCGATATACAATGAACATTAAGTCCTTTGCGTCTTTCGGCGGTAGATCATACCATTTGCATTCGAACACGCCGTACACCATCTTAGTACTCTGAAAATTACAAAATTTCGAAGAAAACATATTTTTTTCGTATAGAGAGTCGATCATGAATCTTTCGTGTTTTCACTTTCCATTTTTCACTGTGAAGAATTTCGCATAAATTAGTTTATATAAAAAGAAATTGTTATTTTTCGTATGATGCATATTTAACAATTTATTATTCGCACACGATCTAACACAAAACACGTATCGTACGCCATTCGCTTATATGACCACTTTTCGAGACAAACTACAAATAAATTAGCACAACTGAACATATATAATGCGTAAGAAACATTGCTTTTAATATTTAAAAATTGGCACAGATATAACAAAAACAACTTATAAATATTATAATAAAAAGAGTTTACATAATATTATAATAAATATTGTTAATACTACCAATATATATATACATATATATATATATAAATCTTGTAATTTTCTTTTCTCTCAGAATATCAAATGAATTATGAGTGTTACATAGAATTTTTCGCATTATACGTAGTTTATTATTCTTACTTCTCTTCTTCACGTTGAAACCCACCATATAGCAACCATTTTAAAGGACTCACTATTTCACATAAAATTTTCATTTCTCACAAGTTTATATGAAATTTTTCACTTTTCACAAGTGCACTTTCAAGTTAAAACTTTTCATTTTACGCTAAAGGGAAAAAGATTTATAGTCAACTCTCAGGTCGCATTAATGTACGTAATTGTCTTACCTCCGATATAAGTCTTTCAGCTGCATAGCAATATGCATACATGTTTGTCAACACAAGGGCGATGTAAAATGTCAGAAAAATTATTCTAACAACAGGCACTTTTAAATTGTCTGTTATTATCTGGAAATAATTCATTTTAATTGTGGTATGTAATAAATTATTTATCAATTACAACATAGTGTAATTGATAAATAAAACAATGCAAATCCAATGCAACATATTATATTATTACATAATGAAAAGGTATATTATTCCTTATAAAATACGTGGGAAGAAACGTATATAAATGATTCTACTTACAGTGAAAACCTGAAAAGTTATAAAACACATCTGAAAAGTAGCGACTAATACGTGCACAAATAACACTGAGCTGTAGCAGCCGTCGATCGTCTTAGCGTTCCTTGAAAATTTGTTCGTTACTCACTTCTAACGATTTTTTTTTTAAATTAATGTACAAGTCTTAAAAAAGATTGAAATGAAATTTCTATTTTGTATCTATAAAATTTTTTAATTTAATTTCACTTTTTTTACCATCCATTTTACATTTTTTTTATTGTTTTTGTTTATATTTAAATCTGATGGTTCAATTTCTTGTCGCCACTTAAAAGCAGAACATATTTTCAAAAGGAAAGATTCACCAATCAAAATTTTTATATAATTAGGTACATTATGTACACTTCTTCTTCTATGATATGAGAGGGGTATTGGACTTTATTTTTAAATTTATCTTTAAAATAATCTGTTAAAGAATCTATCAAAGAATACTTATAGATACTTCACAGTATCAAGTAATGTGCTGGAAATTCTCTAGTGTACCTGATGAGATGATCATGTCGTATAGCGATCGTAGCTAAACCTTCCCTAAATTTCGAGGAAGATATAGATTTGTTGGCTAATTCGTTGACCAAATTGTTAAGTGTCGTCCGCAGATTTATCAGCTGCGAGCACACATGCAGCACGAGTATTGAGACAAAGCTGTCAACGGTGTAATTAGCAAGAACCGAGTATGTGCCACCAGAAAGTTGAATAAAATAGGTGATTTCGTAGGTCGGACTCTTTTGAATGTTTTCCAACCGATAAACGAGGTTTCGTTGAGGTTGGTGTATATTTTTGAAGAACCTTAGCAGATGGAAAGAAAGGTAAAATATAATCGTGCCCATCGCAGCCATGCAACATCTAAAGGATAAGCTTCTGCCACGTCTCGCAATCTTCAACATGGTTTTTCGTTCCCAGTTGCTCGTCGAAGTCATCCAATCAGTCATGACTGATGCTATTAACGGCCGAAGTGCTTTCAGATTAAACACAATGTATCAATACGAATATAAATTACAAAAAAAAACAAGTTTTTTTATAAGAAAAAATATCGAATATAATTTCAGCATTTTGTGCTTAAATAAGAAGAATATAGCTTCGACATTTATACATATCATGGACAGTAAAAGTAAATCTATCCGATATTTATGTTGTCGCGCAAAGTGAACTTACTTTCGCCGTAGTACCAGGTAACAATCAATTTGCACGCTGCTAACATACTAAAATTCGCGGAGCAAAAATTTTCCACCATCTTAGACACGTCACCCCAAGCACGGATCACATTCATCATTTGAGGACCGGATACGTATAGGCCCACAGTACACGTAACGATAATGAATCTTATGTTTGGTCGACGAAAGTCACTCAAAGGGATACGTGGATCGGGCCATATGCCAAATACCCGTAGCCATTGGCGACTCAGGGTAAACACGTAATTTAAATCTAATAAAATCAAATTTTAGAAATCATTGTATATCATTGTATAACGTTAACTCATAGAATACTAATTTGTTATTTTCTAACATTTTGTCTCACTTGCTAGAAGTAATCACCCTTATTAGCGAATTTAGGAGCTACTAAATTAATAACTTTTAGTTGTATTGTAGCACTCATAAGGGATTCACTTCATTATAAATTAAAATATTTCTTATACAATTTATTATAAATGATTATAGATTATAGTTAACACTTCTCTATCTTGTGTGCATTGGAATGAGTATTAAAGCGGTAAATAATGGAAAAATTTATATGATTCTATTAAGACAAAATTAAAAACGGTTTTAATGATTCTTCAATACCGCACTAGTCTTATATGCACAGATATGTTGTTTGAACTTTAAATCTCTCTTAACAAGATTTTTTTCGTGCAAAATTTTATATTATTATTACAATAAAAGTTGTTTTAATTACTTTTTGATTTTCGGAAGGAATTAAAGCTTTCGATAAACTCGCTGTTACACTGCAGCGAAACAAAGAACGATTTGTGTACAACTAACCGTTTACTTTATGCACCACGTCCAATTTGACTCAAAAATACTGCAAATCTATTCGCCGAAAACGAATGTTTTTTGCTAACATACAAAGTTTTATTCCCATCCTCGCAAACTTTCATGAAATACAAAGTTGTATGAATCTATAAATTCATTGCAAAAAACTATGATCCTTTTTTGCAATTTTATGCAACAAATTATTAAATGCGGACCTTTTCTTTTATTTAATAAACAATTATTAGTTTCGAAAATGTTATTCTATATTTGTCATGCTTTCTCCTTTGTTCAATAAATACGTTTAAATAATATATTACATATAATATGACAAAGACAAGTTACTTCAAAAGAAGAAATATCTTTGTGTAATATTAATAAAATAAAAATAAAAATAAAGCAGCATAACTCTAGAATAAAATTAGGAAAATATTGGAAATAAAAAAATAGTTATCGATGTACATGATAATATTCTACATAAAGCAAGTTATTTGGTACAATAAACTTTTAATTAACTTGTTACCAGTAGTAATTTAGTAATAATTAACCTTTTCAAAGATTTATAGAATTCAAACTAGAATGAAAAGTTTTTATTAATACACGTATGGTCCAAAATTTGATTTTTATACGTTGTACTGTATCATACGATTATTTTGTAGAACGTGATTATATTTTTAATAGAATATCGCGGTGTACACATTTTTATTCTATTTTTTTCGAATTATATTCTACCTTCGTTGACATTCATTGATGTTCACGGCGCAAAAATTATTGTTTGACTGAATCGCTCTTCGCGATTATACCAAACCATTGTGATTTTGCGCTTGCTCAGTATACAAAGGATTCAACCGCTACCATCTGTGAGTATCTTTATAAACCCTTTTGTATAACAATCGATAGTAACACGAGCAACATGTAATTATCATACTACTAATAATAGTCGAATTTTATGTTATTTTTTTTAATATATCTTTTTCTTAATTAAAAAAATTTTACTTATAACACTGTAGAAGGATATAAATATATATCTTATTTTGTTGCGCAAAAACGTGTATTTGTCTAGCAAAAATTATATCACAGGTAATATATATCTAACCTGTTAACACAGTTTAAAATAAAAATAAATAGTAATCAAGTATGTGCAATTAATTTAATATTATTCTAGCTTTATTCTCTGTAAATCCATCAATGTCAGCAATGCAGACAGATATCCTATTGATGTTTACCTACACCCATCTATATAAAATAAAATTCATAAATACATTTCGGTTTTGTTTTTATGGAGATGTGTATAAGAGACAGCATCTATATAAAATAAAATTCATAAATACATTTCGGTTTTGTTTTTATGGGTAATAATGATGATATTATTTTAATATACAATATATAATACATAGAAAATAAAACATAATATTCATCATATAGGCTAAAAACTAGATATTTTTGTGTTGCGTGGGAAACAAAATGTTTTTTCCTTACAATTAAACATCTTACTATTTCGGACATTTTTAACGAAAAAATTCCGAATTTTCCAGCCATTAATCTAAACAGAATTATAGATTGATATACAAAAAATATTAAATCCTTTGCGTCTTTAGATGATATATCGTACTGATTGCATTTATATATACCGTATGCCATACTGGTGCTCTGAAAATTACATTTTTGTTTTGCACAGACAAATAGCATTTAATATACATAATTATTTTTGTTAAAAGTTTACAGCTGAATAACAATAAATGTACAAGTGCATAACGATGTAAAAGGAGAGGAAAACCATTTTGATAATAGACACATCTAATAATTTATTATCTGTGTGAAGTTAGCCTCCCCCCGCCCAAAATTGAATTGCTTATAATTTTTTAACTAGAGGGAGGCAAACAAAAATTCCAATGGGGCATTTGTGGGCAAACGATGGGCAAACATTTGCAAACAGAAAATTTTTGATTTTTCAACATTGGGGGACCAGTGTGAAGTTGGCCCCCCCAAAATTAAATTGCTTATAACTTTTTAACTAGAGGGGGGCAAACAAAAATTCCAACGGCGCATTCGTGGGCAAACAATGGGCAAACGTTTGCAAAAAAAAATTTTTGGTTTTTTGACATTGGGGAGCTAACTTTACACAAGTTGATTTATTGTTATTTGAAAATAATATACATATATCTTTTTAAGACCAATAGTTGTTTGTAATGGTCCACTGTATCGTAAAATTTTAATTCTATACATTTTTATGAAATGACGAAAAGACATACGTTACTAAATTCAAAAATTAAAACATTTACTATATATTCATTTTTTCTGTTGCATGAAGCATAAATTATAATTATTATTATTAAGCATTAAATTATAATCATAATTATTAAGCAGAAAATAAATCAAATTGTCTCACTTACCATAAAAATTTGAAAGATTACAGCTAAAAAACACAGCTAAAATGCAGCTATGTGTATAGCTATACACATATAGTATAGTAATACTGCGCTAAAGCAGTCGTCGACTATTTTCGTGTTTCTTGAAAATTTATACATTTCTTATGCCACTCAAAAACACTGCCGCTCAAAAATACTTTGGTTCAATATAGATTGAGAAAGCAAATTAGTAAAAAGTATTATATAAAACGTTCTCGCACAAACTTTTGTGGAATACGAAGTACTAAACTTTTATGAAAAATGTATATATATGGCTTGCAAAAAGTTATGATTTTTGCGAAAAATTATTGAAAGTGAATTATTTAAAAGAGAGCAAAATGTTAAATAACAAACAAAATAATACGTTATTATTTAATATTTAATACAATGATACATCTTAGCGTAAATTCGCATAAATTATTGATGTAAATTCTAATTATCATGAACTATCGTGTTTGATAAGTAAGAATTATTATTTAATTACTTAATAGAAGTACGTATTTTTGCAATATAATAAAACTGATAATTTTTATTCTCTCAACATTTAATTTAAGAACTTTAAATTCTTATGAGTAATTGCGAACAGAGACAAGTAAATAGTTCGAATAATATTCTTGCTGCGCAGAAATGTGTATTTTTTAGTTAAAAAATGATATTACAAGCAGTGCATATAAACCTGCATATTTATTTTATTATTTAAAAACTGATGTAGTCAGCTATATGAAATCCAGTTGTTGTCATCTCTCATCTTTTCTAATCTCTTATTGTTAGTAATGCAGATAAGTATCCCATTGCCGTTTTGATAGTCTAAACAGAGTACAAAATATAGATAAAATATAATTTTATATAATCATGATAAATGCAACAAACATATGTAATATATAAAACATATGTTCAATAAAAAAAAAAATATATATATAATACAAAAAATGTAATATATATTTAACAAAGTAAAGAAATAAGAAACGATATCCAACTTAATAATTACAAAAAAGGATATTTTTACACAAACACACAATATAGTTGCGTACAGACAAGCAATATATTTTTTATATATATATATCTTACTGTTCCGAACATCTCTATTGAAAAGATTCCGAATTTCCCAGCGGTCAGTTTAAGGGGTACCGTAGATCGATATACAATGAACATTAAGTCCTTTGCGTCTTTCGCCGGTAGATCATACCATTTGCATTCGAACACGCCGTACGCCATCTTAGTGCTCTGAAAATTACGTTTTCTTTTACTCAAGTTGCGTTAATGTACGTAATTGTTTTACCTCCGCTATAAGTTTTTCAGCTGCGTAGCAATATGCATATAAGTGTGTCAACATAACAGTGATGTAAAACGAAAGAAAAATCATTCTGATAATAGGCACTTTTAAATTATCTGTTATTATCTGAAAATAATATAATTTAATAGTTGCATGTGATAAAATAATACATAAATCGAACACAATATGTTGTGCTAAAAGTATTATTAATCAACTTAATAATATACACACATTTCATTCTTTCGTTTTATAAAATACGCGGCAAGAAACGTACATAAATGATTCCACATACCGTGAAAATTTGGAAAGTTAGAGAACACATCTGAAAAGTAACGAGTAACACGTTCATAAATAACACTGAGCTGTAGCAGCCGTCGATCATCTTTGCGTACCTTGAAAATGTGTACATTATTTACTTATTTATATTAACGACTTATTATTTGAATCTCAATGTACAAATCTTAAACAAGCTTTAACTTGGAATTTTCATCTTGAATCTATAAGAGTTTATGATTCAATTTCATATTTTTTATCATACATTTCGTATTTAAGTTTAATGATTTGAAAATTTTTGCCGTCGCTTAAAAGTAAGAGATACGTTTTATATATAAAATAGTTTAACCAACAAATAATTTTATATAATTACATTGTGAACATTTTTTTTATATGATATGAGAGGCTTGTTAGATTTTAATTTTAAAATTTATCTTAAAAAAATTTGTTATCAAAGAATGCTTATAAATATTTTATAGTATAAGAGTAATGCACCGAAAATTCTCCGCGCGTACCTGATAAGATCCTCGTGTCGTACAACGATTGCAGCTAAGCCTTCTCTAAACTTCAAGGTAGATATAGATTTATTGGCTAATTCGTTGATCAGATTGTTAAGTGTCGTTCGTAGATTTATTAACTGCGCGCACACATGCAGCACGATTATCGAGACAAAGCTGTCGATAGTGTAGTTAGCGAGGACCGTGTATCCGCCGCCGAAAAGTTGAATAAAATATGTGATTTCATAGAACGGACTCTTTTGAATATTTTCCACCGGATAGGCGAGGCTCCGATGAGGCAGGTGTACATTTTTAGAGAACTTCAGCAGATAAAAATAAAGTGAAAATATAATCAAGCCCGTCGCGAACGCACAACATCTAAAGGATATGCTTCTGCCACGTCTCGCGATCTTCAGCATGGTATTTCGTTCCCAATTGCTCGTCGAAATCGTCCAATCAGTCATGATCGATACTACCAGCGGTTGAAGTTCTTCCAGATTGAACACAATGTATCAATAAAAATATAAATTATCAAAGCAAGCAAGTTTCTATACATATAAAAAGGTTGTCGAATAAGTTAGGCATTTGTGCTTAAATAGAGGAGATATAATTTTGACATTTTGTATCAGGAATGGTAAAAATAAATCCATTTGACATTTATGTATAGTGTCGCGAAAAGTGAACTTACTTTTGCTGTGGTACCAGGTAACGAGCAATTTGCATACTGCCAACAAGCTGAAATTCGCAGCGGCAAAAGTTTCCATCATGCGAGTCACGTTACCCCAAACACGGATCACATTTATCATTTGCGGCGCGGATACATATAAGCTTATAGTACACGTAATGATAATGAATCTTAAGTTTGGCCAACGAAAGTCACTTAAAGGGATATGTGGATCAGGCCATATACCAAATATCCGTAGCCAATGGCCAGTCAGAGTAAACATGTAATTCAAATCTATAAAATAAAATTTTTAAAGGAATATTATTCTTTTAATTTAGAACAGATATTAATGTGTTACATTATCCCTAACATTTCTCTCTCTCACTTGCTAGAGATAATCATTTGAATTTAGGAGCTTAATTTAGGAGCTTTAGCTACTTAATTTTTAGTTGTATTGTAGTGCTCTTATAGGATTCACTTATAATATTTTTTGTACAATTTATTATGGATCACTATAGATCACTCTTATGTATCAGAATAATAAAATGGTAAATAATGGACAAAGTAAATAAAAAATATTTATATGACTCTATTAAAATAAAATTAAAAATGTTTTTAGTGAATCTTCAATATCGCACTATTTTTATATACATATGTTGTTTAAGCTTCAAATTTGTTTTCACAAGATCTTTTTGTGCAAAATTTTGTCACAACAAGAAATAGCTGCTTTAATTATCCTGCTGTTTTCGAGGAGTTTTCAAAGCTTTCGATAAACTGTCTGTATTGGAGGGAAACAAAGAACGATTTATGCAGAACTAATCGTTTACTTTTTGTACCATGTTCAACTTCGCCACTCAAAAACACACTTCGAATGTATACGTTGAAAACGAATATTTTTTGCTAGTGCACAAAGTTTTATTCCCATTCTCGCAAGCGTTCGTGGAATACAAAGTTCTAAACTTCTGAGGGGTCTATAGACTCCTTGCAAAAAAATATGATTCTTTTCTGTGAATTTTTGCAACAAATTATTAAAAAAAAGCATACTTACTTTTTCTTTCATTTAATAAACAATTATGAAAATATTATTATATATCACGTCTGCTTCCTTACTTAATAAATACGTTTAATAAATAATATATTAAATGATAAACAAAGTGTAGAGAGATACTTCAAAAGAAGAAATATTTTCGTAATATTAATCAAATAAAAATAAAATAAGGTGTAAAATAAAATAGCATGACTAAAATAAAATTAGGAAATTATTAAAAACTAAGCATAATTATCAATGTAAATTATTATTGTACATTAATGTACAATAATATTTTACATAAAGCCAATTATTTAATAATATAAACTTTTCATTAACTAGTTAGTAATAATTAATCTTTTCGGAAGTTTTATAGAATTCAAACTGGAATGGAAAGTTTTCATTAACGCTTGTGTGATCAAAAACTTGATTTTTATATGCTACACTACATCATACAACTATTTTGTACAATGTAATTATATTTTTAATAGGATATCATGGTTTTGATATTTTTTTGAAGATATATTCTACCTTCGTTGGTATTCATTGATGTTCACAGTGCAAAAATTATTGTTTGACTGAACTGCTCTTCGCGATTATACCAAACCATTGTGATTTTGCGCTTGCTCAGTATACAAAGGATTCAACCGCTACCATCTGTGAGTACTTTTATAAACCCTTTTGCATAATAATCGATAGTAACATGAGTAGCATGTACTTATTATGTTACTGATAATCGAATAATATATATATTTTTCGTTTTAATGCAATATCGTAATTAAAAAATTAGGTTAATATTGTCAGAAGGTGATAAATAAGTAATTTGTTTTATTTCGCAAAAACGTGTATTTATTCTGCAAAAATTACATTACAGATAATATAAATATTACAGGTAATTAATCTAACCTGTTAACACAGTATAAAGTAGATAGAAAATAAATAGTAATTAAGTAAGCGCAATTAATTTAGTATTATGTAGTTATTATTTAGTACTAGTTTTAGTATTAGTTATTATTTAGTATTAATTTAGCATTATTCTCTCTAATCCATCAATGTCAGCAATGCAGATACATATCCCATTGACGTTTTCACCGTCTATATAAAATAAAATTCAAAAATAAATTTCAGTTTTATTTTCACGGGATAATAAAGATACTATAATGAAGATACTATTCTAATATACAATATACAATATATGAAAAATAAAACATAATATTCAACATATACACTAAAAATTAGATATTTTTGTCGCGTGGAAAACGTAGTATTTTTTCTCTTAAATATCTTACTGTTCCGAACATTCCTAAGGAAAAAACTCCGAATTTTCCAGCCGTCAATCTAAGCGGAATTGTAGATCGATATGCAATGAACATTAAGTCTTTTGCATCTTTAGATGATATATCGTACCATTTGCATTCATACATACCGTATGCCATATTGGTGCTCTGAAAATTACATATTTTTTCACACCGAAGAGTCGCATTTGATATATATAATTATATTACCTCTGTTAAAAGTCTTTCAGCTGCGTAACAATAAAAATACAAATGCGTCAATACAACGACGACATAAAAAGAGAGAAAACCAATTTTGACAATAGGCACATCTAAATGGTTTGTTACTATCTGAAAATAATACATATTTCTTTCTAAGTTCAATAGTTGTTTATAATAATCAACCATACAATAAAGTTTTAATTCTAAGTCTTATAACGCTATAACGAAAAAGTATCGTTACTAAATATAAATAGTAAAACATTTAATATACATATATATTTGAGTTAGTCACATATCGGTCTATCTTCACTTATTATTGTTAAAACATTTGATATATATACAATTTTTTTGCAAAAAACGGAACAAATCGTTTCACTTACCGTGAAAACTTGAAAGGTTTCAAAACACAGCTGAAACGTAGCGGCAAACATGTGCACAAATAACACTACGCTATAGCAGTTGTCGACTGTTTCTGCGTTCCTTGAAAGTTCATACATTTCGATTTATTATTATAATTTTAATATATGAATCTACAAAAAGATTTAATCTACTATCTTAATTTCCAAGATAAATTGATATTTTATGTATTTTTGTAATGTATACATGTAAGTGTCTTATAATTTTAAAATTCTAATCTTTAAAATCACATTATATGTCCTTAAAAAATCTTAATCAAGAGAAACTTTTTGTTTATGAGATATCGTATATACTCTTTCTTATAGATATGAAAGAGAGATGTTGGATTTTTTATTTTAAAATATTTCATAAATAAATAACTATAAATGTTTAGAAATATTTTACGGTAGTAAATAATCGCTCAAAATTTTTTGACGTACCTGATGAGATGTTCGTGACGCATTGTGATAGCGGCTAGTCCTTGCTTAAATTTTGAGGAGGACATAGATCCGTTGGCTAGTTCGTTGACCAGATTGTTGAGTGCTGCTCGTAGATTTATCAGCTGCGCGCATATATGCAGCAAGAGCATCGAGACAAAGCTGTCGATGGTACAGTTGATGAGGCCAGTGTACAGGCCACCGGAAAGTTGAACGAAAAAGGTGATTTCGTAGTTCGGACTCTTCTGAGAGTTGTAAGGATAGGAGAAGCGATACACAAGGTTCCGTTGAGGTTGGTGCATGTTTCCGTAGAACTGCATGAGATTGAGAGATAGGTAAAACAAGATTCCGACGGTCGCGACCACGTAACATCGAAGAGATAAAC
>NJRP01000366.1:16955-33471 GCA_003063835.1 Aphaenogaster floridana
GATGATTCTCGGTTTTTTTCGTGTCGGGTGTTACAATTTGCTTGGTAATTTTTATTATGTTGTTTATAAAATGTTTTCTTCCATATTTCAGAAATTCCTTTCGTTACCAATATATAATATTTGACAGATTGCTAAGCTGTTCCAAGCTTATTACCAAACATAGTAAAATTTGTAGTGAATTTTGCGGCAAAATATAACGAAAAATTCTCTCCGTGCATGTATAAACATATATAATTATGTATTAAATATGTCCATACATAAAATTGCTCATATATAATTATATATAACTTTTCTATATATATATATACACATTTATATATGATTATATATAATTATATATAAAAAATTTTTTACTGGGTATTATCTATATATATAAAAATGAATGTATGTATGTATGTTTTTGTATGCTTGTATGTATGTATGTTTGTCCGCTATGCAAATCTACAGTTTTCAATATACTCGTAGAATCACCAAATTTGGTATACTTTCTCATGATACTCTAATTTAGACCGTAGACGACTTTTGGAAGGGGTCGAAGCCCGGGATCAAGGAGCCCTCATATAAAGTTTTCAGAAAAAAGGTTCATTTTTCCCCAATTTTTTCCCGGGTAAATGTTATTGTGGATACTATTCGTGGAAAAAACACCATCTAGGGTCTAAAAAATCACCGTCTACGGTCTACAAATAGACAAACATAGGGGAGCCCGCGCGAAGCGCGGGCGAAAAAGCTAGTAGAGAAATAAAATTTAATGTATTGCATACTTATTAGATTTGTCGATTGAATCTCTTATTGTTTATTTTGTGCTAAGATTGGTTGGCCTAAATATAGAATAAATATGAACGCGCTGGAATATTTCTCAACGATGAATCTGATAGTCATTATAAAATTTGCCAAGTTATTTAACACATATCGTGAAATCAATAACAAGTTGGTTTATTAAATTCTGATAATTATATTGTTGGACGGTATCGCTGTACTACGAGTGCAACAATTATCTTGATTGAGTCCTGCATCATTAACATTATCTTTCGGAAAAATATGTCATTCCCAAAGCCGCGCGAATTTCGCGATTCGAACGCTCACGCGTGAATTTTGCCCGTTTATGCGATAAATAAATCAGCCGAGCCATTAATTACCTTCGTTATTTTCCACGCGAGCTGCACCACAATGTGATAATACATTAATTTTGAGCGAGCGTCAATCCGTACATCCGGCGTCTCTCAACGTCGACGAAACGCGTCACTTGGGGGATGGTTCGAAACGGGGGTGGCGGTGCCGAGTTCGAGGGGGAAGTCGCGTTTATGGGAGATCCACGTCAATCCTGCGTTTATTCGCTCATAGCTTTATATATGTTCTGCGGCTCGCAGCGGCGAACTACGTCAGATTCGGTCACTGTTACGAGCCAGGCCGCGCGGCCCAAGTCGCCTGCGTTGTAAATTCGCAGCGTGCGAATTGTTTTTATTTTCGACGCACGTCGCCGTCGTTCCGTGCTGAACTTCGCGCGCGACGTAATTCGATATTTAAATATCGAATTATCCCCCGTGGAGGGACGGCACGGCGACGCGTCGCAACAACGCGCGAATACCGGCGTCGCCGTGTGTGTTTGGTCGACAGAATGCGTTCCGTCGTCCTGTCATTCTGCGACGAAAACTCTACCGACGCGGAAACTCGATTTTAGCCAGTTGCTATCATAGCGCTTTTAAATTGCGCGATTTATGTTTAAACAAATGTAGGAATTTATTTACCTCTCTACATTCGCCTCTGAAAAAATATCCTATAAATTTAAATTTTAACACGTTCGCTACACATTGTACACGTGTACGCATAATGTAAGGGTACACTGAGAGAAAAATTTACTAAATTTCAATAAATGTTTTCTCCAATAGTACTAATAAAGTATTTTTTTGAATTCAGTTATTATTTTTCGAATGAAAAAAATATTCATCCAATATTGAAAACAAATTTTCTAAACCTAATAAAATATTTACTGAATTCAAAGGAATACTTTATTAGTACTATTGGAGAAAACATTTATTGAAATTTAGTAAATTTTTCTCTCAGTGTAAGCATTTTTTTAATACAATCGCATTGTTTGTACAATCGTTATCTTTTCTCGTCTCTCGGTTGGAGGTATACCGTAACTTTTATTGCGAATGGATTCTGATCTCAAACGAATGAGGGATAATTCACGCACGTTCTAGTTAATCGTCTTTTAGTAAATCGCTACAAGTTAATAAGAGTAAAAGGTTAAGCCCCCATGTTAACGGGGATAACGAGATTGTGTTGGTACATGCGATGCATCTTCGTTCACGAAGGAGTTAAAGTAAACCATAGAGAGGGAAAACGTCGGGTCGATTTTAAAGCATTCCACTGCGCGCTGATTTATCGCGTGAGTTTTACTAAATCCGTCGCATCGATTTTACTTCTTTCATTTCGATTTCCGGATTAGGAGGAGCGATACGTTCTCCAATATCCCCTTGTAATTACATTTTACACAACGGCGACACATATTTCAGTCACCGATTTAAAACGTCTCCTCAATATAAACGCTTTTTCAAATGTCACTCGCTCGGGAAATCTATCGCAATTTTCCTGGCGATTAATTAAAGAAATTGATAGTCTCCGCTCTTTACGTAAAAATGAGAAAATACGCGGCGCGAGACAGCGTCGGGTGTCGATAAAAAATAACACTCTTGACCTTGCAACAACGTACAATTAATATAAGCTGACGTAGCGCGTGGACGCGCTTGTGTTGTAATTATTTCCCGAATTTTCTCGCATGAGAAAATCGTGTCTCCCGTCGGTGTTTCCGAACGAATAAGGAAGAGAAAAACGAGAATACGTCGGACGATATTACTCGGAGAAACCGGAGACGGTGGAATCGGCGTTATTAAAATTTCAGGAGGATCATTCCGCCGCGCCGGTCGCACGGCAGGAGGAAAAAGAAAAAACAATTAATGAGTTCCTCAGAGGATGCTTGATTTATCGCTACAGGGCAAACTGAACACTCGTTACTATACTCATCACGAGCGCAAGCTATTTCGTACAAGAAACAGCGAATAGTTTAGTTCGACGAGACGACGTGGCGAGAAGCAAGAATCTCAAGAGATTTGTTCCGAAAGTTATTAACACTCGGGCCTGCGTGAGGTTTTTTAATGCTCGTCGATTTAACTATCACCGCGGCGAAAGTAATTTAACTATTTTATGCGACTACTACTTGGCTGATTAACGTGACTAAGAGTAAGCACTGCGAATCACTATCATGACCGCGGAAATTTTTTTATCAATTCTTGATACTTTCTCAACATTTGCAAATCTATTATTTGAGAAATTGGATAAATCATCAAAGCAAAAAATATTTAGCAATACTATGTGTGTGTCCGTGTGCGCGCGCGCACGTGTCGCATATGTATTTTAGGCTGCGGTCCACTTGATGGTACTAAATACTTCGAAGCGTTCATTTAATCAATCAGAACAAAGAATTCTATTGATTGTCCAGTCAAATAATGCTTCAAAGCTTCAAGTGGACCGCAGCCCTATATTCATAGCATGAATTTATTTGGGTAAACACACATCGCAAATTGCATTTTCTATAAATATACTTATAAAAAAGAGTCAACAGTTTCTCTCAACCTGGCCGAGTTTCCGTTTAGCATGTTTTCATTTAGACTAGATAAAATGTATGTTTACCGACTTACGTTCATCTCGCAAAAATAAATATAAGCTCAGAGTACAAACAAACATGCAATCTCGTAAGTGATAAAAGTGATGAAAGTGATGATTAAAGCAAGGATGACAGAATAGGTCAGTCTATTTAAGTATTAACCTTTTCGATGCTGGGTTTTTATAAAGAATAAAAAAAGATATTAAATTTAATATTTTATAATGTAGAACGTGATGAAAATCTGTATAACTATTTTTAAATGTAAGTAGGGACTAGAAATATGCGGAGTTTAGAGCTGTTAGTTACTGGAGAATCTGAGAGAAAAAAGAAAGAAGATATAGAAGATTTCAAGTATATATCTGAAAGGTTAAATATTTTTATATACCTATACATTGACACACAGTTTTACATTTTATAACTCCTTGATTACGCAATTAATTTTTAATTTTAGAATTTACATTGTATATATAGATTGTAAAAAATATATTTATATAATGCCTACACTATGCAGTTAATTATAAGCATTATCTGTATTGTCACTGTGACACAACAATGCCTCTCATTAAATTATTATTACGTTTAATATAACTAAATGAAACTTTTCACATCAATAATTGCAGATTGCTTTCGAGGCTCAATCCACTAATTTCTATGGAGATCAACAGGATGTTTTGTAAGATTTGCATTATAATAGACAGAAAAATGACACTCCTTCACGATAAAATTGATTTGAACTAGTTTTACAATAAACTCTCAAAATGAAGATTATCAAAGATTAGTAAATAATTTTTTATTTATTTTATCTATTTGTAACTGTGTGTGCTTCGGCAGTACATATACATAATAGTCGATTTTAATCTTGTAATAATCTTGTAATAATCTAATTTAAATTTACACTAACATCTTTTGCTTTTCACAAAGGCATTTTCCAATTATCTATTAATATCGAATATTTTTACTAAAAAATTTATGAAGGAATGTTTTCATGAACTTAATTAAGTATCCTGCACACATATAAAAGCAAAATGCCAATTTTTTATTTCCTTTTTGCTTGAAAAAGGTCATTTATATTTAGTGGGATTCACCATTAGTAGTATACTTTGAGATTCATTAATTGTAAGATTCCAAGATTATATCGTCGTTTATTGCTTGTCTGCTTGCCGCAGACTCAGAACAAGGTCTTCAAAGAACGGGATAATTAAAATGGTAAATCTTGTTTCAAAGACTAAATGAGACGTACTCAGTTGCTCGCGCAATCTGATAACCGGATAATAATTGTCAAATTCACCAGCATTTCCTGATTGTTATGCTAGAGTAGCTCTGCAAATCATTAATAGGAAGATTCTCGACAAATCTCAAATCCATCTTTTTTTATAGAAAATCCCAGGCAAAGCGTATAATTAGAAAATTATTTAATATAAATAACTAAAAAGTCGTGAAATTAAATTTAATCTTTCACACAATATATTGAAATATACAAATGTAGACTGTACAAATCGGGAAGTCGAATTATTTAAAATGGATCTTCGTTTTAATGAAAAGTCGGTGAGATAATCGTCTAGTATAATAAATTTAGGTAATTATAAAAATGGAACAAATAAATCGCGAGCAAATTTTTGATGAAAATAAATCTACTGTTTTATCTTCATGTTTCATTTGCACGTTTTATAAAGGCAATAAGTAGTCCATTTTTAATCACCTTTTTTAATCATAGATTGAAAATATGGTCAATGATAAATGGAAGAGTAATTCAAGCATTTTTGTTATAATATTATATCTCTCAAATAGATAACGTACAGTATCCTATTTCAAGCAATGTGAAAAATCCGTATAACTGCGGATGAATCAATAATTAAAACAATGAGAAGTGTGAAATTCGTATAATAGTTTTTTTCTATTGTTAAAATGGAGAGACTAAAGATTTTCATCTCTCGGTGATTTGACAAGCGAATTTTCTACGTGAAAGGACGCCTGAAAACACAATGGAACTTTTGAATGTAGATTTTTAATTTAGATGTTCGTACCGTGAGAGCAAGTGAAACGCACACAGAAGAAAGAACAAATTGAAAAGACCAATTGTGAATTGTGCCGAAATAAAAAACAATTTTTGGCTTGGCCCCATGTTGTTCGTGTTCGATCTCACGTGCGATTGGCAAGCGACTAAAAATCACACAAACATTTTAAAAAGTAAGAGAAAAGGTAAGAAAAGGAAGTTTGTGTATACGCAAATATACGTTAAATAACAGATATTTTGATTTGCTTTAATTTTGAGCAGGACTAATTTGGGTATCGGATCAATTTTTTTTCTTTTACGCAGAAAAGCTTTTGACAGAAATGCATTTGAAAATTTGGGAGTTTCCTGGAATTAAATTTTTCAGGAAATGCAAAAATAAACCAAACAATTCTTTAATTAATTTCAAGTTTAATTTTACTTTTATGTGCTATTTTAATTTAAAACATTTTGACATTTTAATTTAAGATAATTTAAAGATAATTTAATTTGACTAAATGATAATAAGAATTGCTACAAAAAACAGTTTTTCTCGAAATTTCTTCTAAGGAACAAAACTATCCAAATGTATTAAAAGATTCCTAAAATATTATTTGGTAGATTGAAGACAGTTTGTATGTTGACAAATTCATAATTCTTATAATAAAATTTTTATAATAAAAACACGCACATAACCGATGTTGCTTGATTTATCAACAAAGTGGATAGATTAATTCGAAAATCTAAAGGTTTACTTATACGAAATTTTTCTTTCGCGATGTCTACTTTGTCTTAACGCCAATGCGAATTTGGCGCCTCAAAGGCGTGAGAACTCATCCCTTAGACGGAACATTGATGCGCTTCGAACCGCTAAGTAAGATTCATACGGCGTAAAATCAAAAAAGAAAAAGAGAAAGAGAGAGAGAGAAATGAGAAAACATGTCACACGTCGCGGACGATCTCGTTAAGATAAAAACCACTCTCTCGTTACGGTCTATAGCGTCTACCGCGACACAGGGAGTCCTTAATGAAGATGGCTCTCTCTTGTAGAGATCACACGCATAATGAAACAAGCGCCCACCAGTTCCTGTGTCCCGTTTCTCAATGTGGCAAAATTTTGTGAAAAGTTTATGCATGACCTTACAATAATACTGCGACGTCGTGCATGCTCGCGAACGTGAAAAACCGCCGTGCCACGATTTAATGGAGATTTATGAAAACAGTGCCTCTTGTTATTTCAGTTTCAAAAGCTGGAAAAGTAGTCTCAGATCCATCTTCGCACGTGGACCGTCTAAACGCAAAGTATAATTAGATTCAGAGAATGCGAAGAGGAATAAACATAGGTATCTGCAAAGGAAGTAATTTTAACTCGCCATTAGTACGATTGAATATCGAATAAGAACGGAGTTTTTACGAAACATGAGAGAGATTGCTTTAACTTTTTATTGCTTCTGGAAACAATTATTTTTAGATAAAATTAAATATAAAAAAACAAACGTGACCTCTCTCAATATAATTGCGCTCTCTACGAACGTTACGCAAGAAAAATGTATTAATGTACAAAATATTTTTGAGGGAAATTAGTGGAAAAACCAGACATAGAATATTTTGTATATCTTAATTACGAAAAATATAAAATTATTTGCACGAGAGTGACATTTTTTCATAAAAATGGCATATGTATTACATTTTAAAAATACATTTTTCGTCATATTCTACGATTGAGCAAACGAAACGTGACCTTTAAAAATTCGATAGGTCTCTCTCTGATCACAAATTTCTGAATTCTTCGCTTCATCGTTCCTCAACCCTTTCACGTACATGTACGTCTCCGCAGACATGCATCTTAAATATCAACATCGATAGACCAATTATAAAACTTGCCGAGCGTCGAGATCGATATATATATATATATATATATATATATCATCAAGGTACCGACTGGTATCGGGAAACAATTTCTTAATGAAAACGTTCCCGGAAAAAAGAATTCGCGCGCGAGAGGCCGCGAGAGCGAGTAAGTCCTTCCACCTCCTCGTCATCTCGTCGCGACAGGGTGGCAAAGTTGGAGGGATGAACGGGGCAGGGCAAGAAGAGGACGCTTGCGCCCCGTGACCGCGTGGCCGCTTTCGAGCGGCCACCTGTGCGCCCACCCTGTCTCTTTCTCTTTCTGTCTCTCTCTTCCCGTCTCTCTTTCATCCCCCCGTCGAAAGCACGGCGGCTTCCCATATATATAAAGGGTCCCTCGGTATCGCCACACTTCGCATCATTACCGCCGTAACGTGCGAGCAACTCAATCCCCGCTCGTCTCTCTCGTCACCTGAGACTAACGCTCAAGAATTCGAACCCGGTGAGTTCGACGATTTGTTTTCTATGCACCCTGCACGTCCTTTTGTGTCGCTCCTTATTTACCTCTTCGTTTCTTTCTCTTATGTGATAGATAACTGCGCGCTCGGAAATTTCCAAGTCCCCGCGTCTTATCGTGAAAAATGTGTTTTTCTGTAATCTGTTTTGAAAATAATATAAAAT
Organism: Aphaenogaster floridana; assembly: GCA_003063835.1. NCBI lineage: Eukaryota > Metazoa > Arthropoda > Insecta > Hymenoptera > Formicidae > Aphaenogaster > Aphaenogaster floridana. The sequence goes on from NJRP01000366.1 coordinate 25,139, forward strand.
CTTGTTGTAACTTATAACAGAACTTCCACTTTTTGGTTTACCGTTAAATGCGCTGGTCCTGAATTGGATTGATATAAATTGCGTTTCAATTATTAAAAAAATCGGGAAGCATTATATTTTAATGCTTCCTGATTTTGTGAAGTGAAATTACTCCATCAAAATTTTTTACAGTGTGAAAAGATTTTGTTATATATGTAATTATAATAAATAGTGATCATAGACATGTATTAATAATATTCTTTGTATCAATGATCATTAAAAAATTAGAGAAAATTATCGTTATAAATAGTGCTCCATTTTATTGGTGTTTACATATTATTTGCCATATTATTTTTTTCATTTTATTATAATAAATGACAGATTATCTTTATCATTTTTTATAATATTTGCGATTTTAATTATTACAAAATTTTATCATAACATATTTTTTATTTCTTAAGACCCACTAATTGTAAGACAATTTATAATTCGCGTCGGATTTTAGAACAGAATTTTATTTATAATTTTACATATCGTGTATTTTTTTATATATGTGTATAATTTTAATAGAAATTTTTTAATATATTTTATATATGTGTTTTTTATATTTTGATTTTTTAAATGGTTTTAGCGTTACACGACATAAAATCGCAAACAGAATTCTATCATAAATTCTGACACGAATTTTAGATCGTTTAAAAAGTAAGTGTTCTTCTCGTTTCTTTTGTTCGTTGTATATATAGCTTTTTTTAAACGTATATATAAATCGCTCAAGAAATCTTGATAAATCACATTCGGCTAAAAAGTTTTATAGAATCTATAATAATAGATTGATTTGTAATACGTTTTCTTGACGTTTTATTGCTTTTTATTATTTTCTCATTTGTCTTTATTTTAATGATATTTGAGAATAATTTTATTTTATAAAAAGTGGTGTTAATTAATTTACTTTTAATTTAGTATTAAAATCAAAATTTTTTATTGATTAAAGTGACGACAACCCAATCATTAGTTAGAAACAAATTACTAGTTTTCCGCAGCTTAATTAATTTTTATTTCTGAGTTATATTTCTCAGCAAAAAGTATGTTAAGTGTAGAAAATACGATCTTTCATATTTATCAATCAGTGCACATGCGTCTTACATACGCTTTCGTCTCATTGAAGAAGTTCAAAAGTCACGACACACCTCGCAGCAACAAAATTTTGGGAAAAACCGTACGTCGCATTCCGTATAGCGAATCGTATCATTTTTCTACATGATTCGATGACGATACGCATAATTATTTTAAGATCATTGAGCATTTTAATTTTCTATTGTAATTTAATCTTGTATCGCTGTTTTAAATAATTGATAAATTGATTTTGCATGTTTCAGAGAACTATCTAAATACTCAATAATTATATATTCAATAATATATATCTTATTATGCTGTATATATCTAATTACACTAGATAATTATATATATATATATTTTTTTTCAATGGATTACGTACATCATAATCATAAAGGCAGCATACTCAATTTTTATGAGGAATACAAAAGCGTCTTTTGTTTAAATCTCCATTGATTGGATGCATACACAGTGTAGTTACGCATCTAAAAATATATATATAATTATCTAGTGTAATTATATATATATATAAAGACATATATAAGTTAATTTGAAAAACTTACTTTATAATTATTAAATTATGTACTCACAAACAATATTGACATTTAATTTATTGTTAAAACACGCGAATAATTCTGTAGATTATTATAAATCCCCCTAAAGAAATAAAAAATTTAAAATGTGTTTTGTAAAAAATATTAAAATATTGAAGTAAAAAGATATAAATATTTTGTGAACATTAAAAACTAGATTTTCATTTAGATACTGTGACTTTCTTTTTATTTTTGTAAGACTAACGCCTGAAAAAGTTTAGATGCGTAACTACACTGTGTATGCATCCAATCAATGGGAATTTAAACAAAAAGCGCTTTTGTATTCCTCATAAAAATTGAGTATGCTACCTTTATGATTATGATGTACGTAATCCATTGAAAATATCCGGTGGCGCGGTCATTACTATTTTTTTATCGCGATGTAATGGGTGATAAATTACTAACGTAGGTCAAAGGTATAAAACAGAGGACAAAGAAAGATTGATATTTTGTAGCTGGATACGGGCTTATATAGCCGATTGTATATTTATGAATTGTAAAATAGTTTGATTAAAAACCTGTAATTATTTTCAGAGCTTACATATTGTACATTATACATATTTAATATGACATTAATTGTTGCTGATTTGTGTTTTGTGCTTAAAGTTTCACGTTATACCTAACCGTTGTGTACCGTGACAAAATATCCAATTGTTTATTCAATGTTGTTTGTTTGCACTTCAAACAGAAATACTTAGCCGTCATTTTCTCGGACATTATATGTGGAAATAAATTTAAGTAAAAGTAAAGAACAAGTATTGATCATATTACATATACAGAAAGAAATTTAAGTCAAAGCAATTATAGTTATATGGAATTTAATCGAATCAGGTGTTTATAGATTCTTTTTGTACCTATCACAATTATATAATTTATAGTATAAATCTTGAAAAATTATACAAAGTTAAATACCATTTTTTAAGTGCAAAGTTTTTTTCTTTTAATTTTGTTATCTACATTAATTAACCTTTACTATTTTAACAGTTTTCTGTATACATTTTTATTTTTTATATATTATTATTTTTTATAATATACTTTATATATTAAAACAGATCCTTTTTTTATATAATTATTCGAAATGTTCACCTCTACATACATCTTATTACTTTTCGTCGCACGATTATATAGATTATAAATTTTATTGCACTCGCACATGAACTCCGGACATATACAATTTATAAGATTTATTCCACAGGTAGCAATGTTATTTGTCATCATTTTGACGACGTTAGACGTCATTTTGACGAAAAATGATGTCAAAATGACGATAAATAACGCCAGTTTGCTACCTGGGTCGTAAGTAATAAGTTGCAAAATTTTTAAATCCACTTTTCTCAGAAGTTTTTGTGCAGTGCACGTCCATGTTTTATCAAATTTCTGAACTGGAAGTGTGGGTATGATACATCCACCGCGTTAAATACCGGTGCCATTGTACGACCAAAATTCATTTAACTTAAACATTACTCGCACATGTTCGTACACGTATACGTGATGTAATCAAAATGGGGTTGATAATTGAATAGCTTGAAAATTTCACGAGACAGTAAGTAATTGTAGGAAAATAAAATCGGGATTATATATATACGAGGTATCTTATTGCGTAAAGGGAAATTTCTCGAGATACCTGAAAAGCAGCTTTTAAAACGTAATTCCATGACAGGCGGTATCCAAAATCGATATTCGCTTACAATGTGTCCCATCATTGTGCAACGAACCATTCTTTTCGCCACTGCTCGTTTATTAAGACGTTTCACTAATGATTAATTAACGCAAAAGATAATTATAGACAGATCCTTATCGTTACGTGGAGACTGGACGTCGACGGAGCTATGATAATCGATTTCTTTTTTCTTGTAGCACTTCTCTTGCTTAATTATTGATACATTGATTATACAACAAATTCAGTTATTTGTCTTGAGCGCCGGCAAGGCTTTTAAATACGTTAAAAGTCGATGTAAGTGATGCGGAGAGAATCTATAGGCAAAAATAGTCGGTGAGCAAAAATATGATTTTGCCATCTTCTCAACGGTACTTGTAAATTATTTATATTCTTTAAAAGCCTGTGCATCACGTACCGAGTAAAAAGATGGGCAATTATTACTCTGGCAAGCTCGACAAGTAAATTGCCGTTAATCAGGGTTGGGAAATGCGGGATATTCCTGGAATATTCCTCTGCATTATTATCACGAAGTTTTAGAATTTTTAGATTATGACTTTTCCAAGAGAGACGGAATATTTTATTCGTTAGCAGTTATAAAAAGTTATTCTGACGTTCAGACAATAATATATACTACTTGATGTTAGCTTAAAATACTTAACATACACATATTTTCCTGCAAGGTTTTTAACAATAAAAATATTTCAAAGATTTGAAACTATTATTCAAACTGTTCGCTCTCTGCAAACTTGTCTTTTGGAAAATTATATCTCCGCGAAATCTTAATTGGAGTCTTAGTTACTAGGCGATTCAACGAAAACTCAGAAACTTCGAAGAAAATGGTCTGCCATTAGAGATGATGAAGAAATTGTTTTCGAGTTTACATGGCAGTTTACATGCAGGAAGTTTACATGGAGGAGGATTAAGAATCTTCCAAAACAACCATATAAAATCCACTGTGCCGTCTAAGAAACCGATGACAAGAACGAAGCACATCCGCATGTTCATATTAAACTTTGAACTATCTACACGTTAGCTTATTTTAATTTGCGTTAATTTGCATTAGATTTTAGAAAACATCTGTTTATAATTTTATATGTTGTATATTTCAATATATATATATTTTTATATATTTGTTTATTCTGATTCTTGGAATATGTTCTTTGTATTATGTGTGAAGATATAAAGTGAATTCTATCCTGAATTTTGTCGAGAATTATCATCGTCTAAAGTGAGCTTTATAAAGCAATTACGGCGTGTATTGTGTCCGTGTAGCAGCGAATACGCGAAAACGATTAAACGGATTTACCTCGGTCAATGCGGTGTGAGTAATCAACGGATCATACGCTATAATTCGCGTCCGTAGAATCGGCAAATAGAATTGGGTTCGACAACTTGGGTTCTGTATACGCGGCAACAATCAGGAACTGTCGCGACATAAATAATAATGTAAACTGGATCTCTCCATCTCCAGTCACATTGGGGCAGAAATTCAAATTCACTTGTTTTTAATAAAGATGCTTGATGTAAAAAAAAGATACTATATTTTATATAATAAATTAAATATTTTTTAAGAAGACGCTCTTGTGCTATATTTTCGCTTGCGTGTTTTAAACATTTATATTTTCTATTTAAAATATCCATGGTATGTGAGCAAACAAGTATAAGTTAGAATTTTGTGAAAATGAATCAAAGTTATAACAACAAAAATTTTTATGAACTCTATTTAATGGTTAAAATAGTATAACTCATTTCTGTTAAATTATCATTACATTAGAATTATCCTATGCAGTATAACTACAAAGAGACCATGTTTTTAGTGGGCATATTAGTATAATTTGACCTATGTATATTATATAACACAGTACCCATAAGTAAATATCCCTGTTAATTTTACACCGAAACTTTTAATGAACTTCCAGCGCGACAAGGGAATGGTAGTTATATTAGCGTTAATGGAATTTTCATCCTCGGTAAATAGAGCATAATATATTTACATGCGTTTCTGCCGCGCGATTAATGTTAAAGATGGAAATGGAAGAAGGCAACGCGTCGCATCTTTCCACGGCGAAAGAACGCAGAATCGTTCGATTTTGGGATAGGCGTCGTTTATTATGCAAACACAGACACATATAATGGGTCTATGTTTGAATTTTACGGCCGACGGCGCAGATTACGCACCGGCACAGGTGTTACACATGGGCGAAGCCTTCTTGCTCTCTGCGGTTGTTCCTGCGTTAATAGGGGTTGCCTGTAAATTAATACACCGTTCGGAACAGAGATCGCGATGCTGCACGAATACCCTCATCGTGAGTCGGGTGATAAATTGTGGTAGTACACGAGTTGGAAATGATAATTCGATATGGAGATGTCACGTTCACGTGACGCTTGCGAACCGTGTCATCCAATTTAGTGTTGCGCCAACGGCGAAAAATTAACGTATATATACGCACTTAATTCTATAGCGTGATCCACGCGCGCGGATACGCGTCGTTCCGCGATCCGCTCTCCTAAATAGAATTAATTATAATTCGATGAATTATTCAGAAAGCGCGATGTCGATACTGATAGTTTCCTTCTTTTTGTTACTTCTTGTCTTGTCATTTGAGCCGTTGTATGACATAAATAATAACGTAGCTAACTAGATACTGTCATAGAAATATAGCTCGTTAATATTGTGACCTCGATATCGATAACGTGACCCTTTGAGAATCCAGGGCGTAGAAGGCGCTTTGACTCGCACTCCTAAATGAGCTGAAATATTTTGTCGATAAAATCACCTTAGGCTGACGATGATACTTATGATCACGAAATTCTAAAGTAGCGTAATCAGTCTTGAAACGTGACAAATTTTTCGATAAATAAAATTATTTTCTCGATCTACTTCCGTGAATATTAAATAATCTTTTAAAGCGATTAAATTATAATTTTTTTATTAAAAAATGAAAAATTGTCATATACATATGTATGCGCATAAATTGGTTTGTCATTAAATATTTAATTTTTTAAAAGTAAAACTTATGAATTAATGAATTACGCATTGTAACACGATACTTTTGCGTTGTTTATTAATTTCTATTATCTTTCTCTGGCAATTTAATACTTTTATATATACTTTTTGATATTTTTAATAAGAATAGCAAAAGTATCGCGTTTTAATAAAAAAATGTAGTAATCGATAGTATGATAAATATAAATAGTAAAATCTAAAAAAGTTACGATAATTAGTGACGATTGTGTGAACCATATGTTTCTCCGTAGTTTCAGATCCTCCGAAAATAATGGTCTAATTGTGAGCATTTATATAAACAGGTTACTATGGTATGCTAAAATAAATACGATAAAATAACTTTTAGGTTTATAATAATGTTAACAACGTTGACCTTCATACCTTAAGATAATAAGGGACATAAATTCACTAAGCGACTCGAAATGCATTACGTTCGGGTAGCTACAGTCGGACACAGGAAAATGATTTAACGAAATATTTTGAATGATAAAATTATTACAACAACGCTCGGAGAACTGCATTCCTTTCAAGTAATACCTGAGTCGGCGATGTATTTAACAGCGAAGCCCACACTTGACTCGATTGTTATCGCAGTGGTTTTGAATTTATCTTCCTTCATTTTCGTCAAACGTCGCATAGGGGAATTATCAGCGACAGGCGTTGTATATATTTCAACGGGGTCGAAGCTTTTACAAAGCATAAGTCCTACATTGAAGCGAAACCGCTGCTACCCTCGCGTTGTGTTGTGCATTCATTGTTCGAATTATGAAGCACTGGTGTGACGATCTTTTATTCCTGCGATATAAAAAAAAAGAAAGGAGGAAAACTATTCTTTGCCAAGCCGATTAGATAACACGCCTGGCACATATGCGCGTTCCTCGGTCGCACATGCTCGGAGCAAAATACGAGGTGTATCCGGAAAGTAAAAAGGTACAAAGGCCTTAAACATTTTTAAAAATATTTATTTACAAAATTGTTATACTAAGAATTACTTACATATACATAACTTTATTTTTCCACATAGTCACCGCCATTGTCTAAGCACTTATTAAGTCTGGGAACCAGTTTCTGCATCCCCGAATCATATATGTAGAAGTTTGCCGTCAGTCCTTTAAACCACGTCATGACTTCTTTTTTCACTTTATCATCGTCGTCGAACTTTTTCCCGGCCAAATGTTTCTTCAGATGCAAAAATAAGTGAAAATCGCTGGGCACGAGGTCCGGACCAGAGATCGGCATTATCGATATTTTCAGTAATATTTTCAGCTTTGATTAATGATTATTTAGATAATCAGTAATCAAAATCGAAAAAATTTTAATTAATTGAACAATCAGTAATCAAAATAAAAAATTTTTTTATTACTTTAGTACTCAGTAATAAAAAAGAAATTTTTAATTACTTTCATTAATCATTAATTAGAATTGAAAAATTTTTGATTACTTGATTAATCAATAATCAGAATAAAATAATTTTAATTACTGGATCAATCAGTAATCAGACCTAAAAATTTTTCAATTACTTTATCTTACTCAGTAATCAGGATCAGATTTCTTGTGATTACTTAATCAATTAATATAAAAAAATCAACAATTACACATAAAAAGAAAAGAATAAATTCAATGAAATATTTTTCTAATAAAATTAGTTGAATTAGAACTTTTTATAGATGGAAAAAAATAATTCAATTAACAAAATAATTTCTCCATTTTCAATGAACAAATATATGGACTCAGAATGAAAAAGTCTCCGTTTATTTTAAAAAATATTTTGCAGGATTCAGTAATTGTTCCTCTCAGTGCAGTATCCAAGGTAAACAGTGAATGTTCTATAAAGAAATATGATAAACATACGTAATAAATTGTAAATCGACCTAACTGGCAAGAGATGGTATTCTATTAATTACCACGTATCAACCATACGGATTGTGGTCCTCTACGTGTAGCAAATTTAATATTAATAAATGCTAAAGCATCTATTATA
>NJRP01000366.1:49077-90895 GCA_003063835.1 Aphaenogaster floridana
CTCTCTCTCTCTCTCTCTCTCTCTCTCTCTCTCTCTCTCTCTCTCTCTTTCTCCCTCTCTCTCTTTGAGTAGAGTGCCAAAATGACCTTGTCACAACATCGCTGTTTCGGGCGAGTTATCTGTTAGGGTCCTTTTGCCATAAGCGTTTCATCAATACGTTCCACTCGTGCACGAACGAATTCCAGTACGTGATTCTCCCGCAAACCGCAAAAGCGTTCAGTCGAGCGTCACAAACATCGATGTCAGCTCCACTTGCTGTAGTTGGTACACATTTCGATAGACCTTTTTTTTTCTCTCTCAATCTTCCTTCTCGAGACGAGATATCCTCGTAATTTCGATGTATTATTAAATTGTCTGAAACTGCACGGAAGGGTTAGGAAAGCTATTAGCGAAGCAAGCAGGCAATTTAGCTTCATAGAGATAGTAAAATTTAATATAACGTAATCCGCATTATAACGCGAAAGGCGACGCAGCGTTATGATAGTCAACAGGTGCATCGGACAACCCCATCTACATTCAAACCCGCGCTCCGTTGGTTTCGTTTTTCTTTATAGAACAAGTAATTCGCGTTTTGCGTAAAGGTCAAAACACCGCAATCGCAATATACCCTTTCCTCGTATTTTACGATTTTTTTTTGCAAGGAACTAGGTTTATCCGATCGATTGTGCACGAGCTGCGGTTTTGAATAAAAAAAAAACCGCACCAACATGTTTCACATCATCGCGCGTCCTCGAATTTTACCACGCAAGTTTTTCATAGAGTTGAAAGGTGCCTATTCAATCGGAAAATGGTTCCCTGTTTGCCTTTGTGGGATACTGAAACATGCAGGAAAATTCTATCGTCTGTGTTCTTGCAAGGTCGACACATTGTATCTACTACTATGTTATAATAAAAAAGAACGCTTTTATTTATTGGTGAACTAGCCAGGTTTATCGAACCATTATTTAAAAATTCAAAGAGATATGTAACATCTGCTTCGAATCTCTTTTGTTTCCAGCATCCCCAATCATAAATACATTTTCTCTTGTAATTTGAGAACGCGTGTTCTTATAATGTTCAGTAATTTAATAAAATGTAACAATATAAATAATAAAAATACAATTTTTTTCAATTTATTTTCGTATTTTGTGTAAACGACCGTACGCAACGGCATAAAATATAGTCCTGTCAAGCGCTTTATGACTGAACATAGTTGAGCTTTCATAGTTTTTAAAAATGTTTAAAGAACAGCTGCTATCTATAAATCTTGTAGGAACACAATGTATCTATGTATCTTTGTTTTCTTTTTTTTTTTTTTCAAAAAATGATATCTACCGAAAGCGTTAATAATTCTGAATACGTGCACGTCAAGTATAAACGTATATGTGTGTATGATAAACGACACGTCAGATAACGTCGCCATCGTCGATGGAATATATGTATTTTTTTCTATTTTTTTTATACGACGACCTATATGCGGACGAATAAAAGTGAATAATCGTTATAACGCGCGTTACGTACGATAGTAACCGTATAAAACGCCCACCAATTCGCGTATGACCCTACGCGCCCATACGAAGAACGCTACTTATCGTAAAGCGGTTTAATGCCGTATAAAACGGACGTACTTGTAAAGCGTCATACTCTCTCTCTCTCTTTCTCTCTATTTCCTCGTAAAACTGGACGCGCGCATCACACACGCGCCTGATTTGCATTCTTTCAAAAAGAAGATGCAACACACGTGTCTATCCGCCGTAGAGTCGCGGCTTGGCACACATCCCGGAGATCGGACGCTTTTTAGCAACGATGAAAGATATTCTTTTTCTTCTGGATCATAAGGTACATAACGCGATGACAGATGACGCGATCGAAAACTTGTTGTCGATGTTACAACAGCAGATTCCGTTGACACTTCCAAAACGTGTGCCGTTAATTCCCAAGACGTAAGCTTCTGGCGATGGCACTTTAGCGGGAGCGAAAGCTTAATGAAGACTATTGGAAGATACGCTCGTAATAAGAGTATTAACAGCGTTAATATTGACAGTAACTGGAACTCGGAATATTTGTGCGATAATCGATATGATCATTCGAGCGGAATTGAGCCGTGTTGAGTTTTGCAGAAGAGTTTGTCTATCGTATTGTGGTGACATCGATCAATACGCGCGGAGAAGAACAAATGGTATTCCTGCTGTTCATTAAAGCCTGTTTCCCACCACGGAACATCGGTGGTTAGTCCCCGTACACGTGTCGCAGTTATGTACGAACCTATATTACATCTATGTTACAGAAGAAATGGCGGAGAAAATGCCCGCGGAGAACATCCACGAGCTGTACAGGCTTCTACTGCAACGCAACGCGCTGGACAACGGCTACGGCGGCGGCATCCCGCTGGAGCATCTGATGATCCGGAAATCGCAGCGATCGCCGTCGCTACGTCTCCGGTTCGGTCGTTCTGGACCACACATCTCCGTAAGTTCTCACTGTATTTCGTCGATATATAAAGGTGACTCCTTATAAATGTTTCTGGGGTGAGTCCTTAGGGGGAAAACATAAGAACTCTTAAAATATTAAATTTATTTAATTACATGCGTTTTGTTGCACATAAGAAAACTTTTAGAATACGTGGTGATATTGTCAGAAATGTGGACTAGATAGTATATATGTATAATACAAAATTATACACTGAGAAAAAAAAGCTGTTGCTTCAATTAAAGTATCACGGGGTGCCAAAAACATAAGTAGTTCATTCAATTGTATTATTAATAGACCCAATATTTGAATTATTAAAACAATGATTGAATTATTGGTTTAAAAATGCAGACATTGGGTCTAATAATAATACAATTGAATGAACTACTTATGTTTTTGGCACCCCGTGATACCACTTTAATTGAAGCAACAGATTTTTTTCTCAGTGTAAATAGGTGTTATTTTTGCATTAATCAATCGCAAATTGATTTCTCAAGGTCGTATATTTTGAGGTGCGAAAGAGGCAGAAAAGCCCACTTTAAACAATAATTCGTGTCAAAAAATATAATTCTATTTATAATTTTATGTACTCCCCGTGTATTACAAAAAGATATTTGAAGAATCAAATATACATTAAAATACATATTAATATATGTATATTTTAATACATTTAATAAATACATATTAATATATTTGATCCACACATGTGTATCTCAAAATGGTACATAAAATTATATTATAATTATAAGTTTGATATAAATGATTCTATCTGTAATCTGATGCAAATTTATACATTGTCCAAAGTGTGCTTAAGACATTATTAAAAAAGTTTTTATATTTACAAAAAAGCAATTCTAATTATTCTTCACTTATTTTTATAAATCCAAATTTTGAAATTTAAAGATAATATGTGAAAGATAAATGCCTTACATAGCAAAGTCAAAATGCCTTGTCGCAGATTATTTGTTTCCATCTCTATTTTTTATGAGATATGGGAACTCAGAGGTTGTATATGTGTATGGTAAAACATTTTGTGTTTTGTATTATGCAGAGCACAAGAAAGGCTACGCCATATTTAGGTCTTAACTCTAAAGTAGCTTGGTAACTCTAGTAATACGTTTAATAAAACGCCTCTCTTTTTCATCGCTCATACCTGCAATTTAGCGTCAGACTATTCGCACAAGTTTTACGACGACTAAATGTCGAATATATAATGGCCAGTATTAATTTGCAAGTCATTTGTATTGTTATTTTAGCGGTTTATTTGAGTTGATTAATTAATGAGCCGACGGATTCGCGCAATTTATTACGCCATTCAAATCATCTCTAACATTAAACTGATTAAAATGAATTAATTATATTATATTCTTTGTCCTACATATTTACTATTTTTAACACCATTTTTCATTTCATGTGCGTTTTGAAATTACAGCTGACAATTGCGAAAAGAAACGGTGCGAAAAGACACAGAATTGGAAAAATTTTTATAATTTCTCGTAATGCGTGCTTAATACATTTTCGTGTCATCTGAATTCTCTTCGAAATGGATATGCTTGTTTTGCATGAATTACTTCTGTTTCCGGAATGCGCGTAGTTTAATTCATAATGCTTTTCGAATCCCCTTTGCATTCTATTCTTAATGTGGCGAGTATTCCCTGTGAGATTAATTTTCTCGTAATTAGTGAGAGTGACGCAGCTCTTGCGAACTGAAGTGTGGCCGCGACGTGCATGTCGGTTGTCTCGCAGGACAACAGGGATAGGGATAATACAGGTCAATTAGAAAAAGTAAGAAAAATGTCCGTATTTACAATAATTCAAGTATTTGGCGCATTAAAACGTTAATAAAGAAACTCAAATCACAGATTCTAATTGCTGCGGGTAGAAAATACTATTCCGTAAATGAAATTGGTGCACCATATGTGGAAGTTAGGTCGAGGTCTAAAAGTATATGTAAAATGCAGACTTGCCGCTTTTCTTTCGAAGAGTTTCTTCTATCTTTCATCTAGAGACAAATTTAGAGTCTATTATCCGTAACAAAAATTTTATTGTGCACCATACATTTTTAATAATGTTATTTTTATGTACATTATCTTTCTTTTATTTATTATTTTATGATATTTTAAAAGGTTATTTGTACCAACCGTTTACTACGTTTCTCTACGATAAATTTTGCAAGATGTTCTTGGTTTTGCACAAAAATGCAGAAACGTTTTTAATTATGTTTGGAGAGCTGAGGTAGCTCAGCATCAGTTTGAACAAAATTCACCTCCTGGCGCTTATATATTTTCTCATAACGTTAATTGTCCAGATAGAAACGCGCTAGGATATTCCAGATTCACCGAGCCTGTTCAAAGAGAGCTGGTACATGAAAGAAATTACGGAAAACGCTCACGACAGCGCGCCTGTGACCGTACATGTAAATTAATTCATATATCCATCATCTTTCTTTTAATAAAATGCCAAGGCAAATATTCAACGAAATAAATTCACTTCGTCCTAGTGCATACACTTTAATGTAAGAAATGAGCAAACTGCATTTTGCAGTTATACGATGTATGAGCGTATATGTTTGCTGAAAGTAGGCGTGCTCTTGCTTTTATCGCATATATAAGTATTCAAGTAGAGGAATGTAATTTTGTCTCGTAAAGATTCGCGAAAGAATGCGTTTTAATGAAGCAATTTTATCCTTCTTTCATTTCGATTTCGATTTTTATTGTGTTATTCTCAGAAGTTATGCGAAGACGGGTACATTATATGAGACATTACGAAGGTATGTGCCGCCGTTCATAACTTGGAGTACGCTCGCCCAGCGTATCAAGGAAAGAGCAGATACGGAATTTTCATCTTCAAAAGCCCGGCAGAACAATATTATGACACCCCGCGCGCTCGATGAAACGCACGACCTTTTTAACAGTGATATATTGTCATATCTGTACATCGAGGAATGTTTTTCCTTAGCGACCGATACGTCAAAAAAGCACCGTGTTCGATCGCGCCGTGGTGAATCAACATTTATCTTTTCTCGAGCGATGTTGAGAAATTAATGTCGATCTGATATCTAACGGCGTGGTAGATAGAGGAACGAATTTATATACCCTGCAAATATTTATTTCATACATATATTTATTTGCGTTCCACAGAGGATAAAACTGCGACTCACGGTTAGCTTATTCATTAAAAATGAATCTCGCCCGATCGAAATCTTTTCTTTTCATAAGACTCTCGGTTATCCACTCTATACACCTAATAGGGCAATATATCGTCCCCGTCTTGCGTGACTCGCGGCTAAAGGTGACTGTCGAAGACGAAGAGAATCGCGGCAAGTAGATATCTCGGTGGCAAATTACAAATGACCGTAATAATTCAATAAAACCAACTTATCCCCCAACGACGCGAAGAGACAAGCGGCTAGACTTCCCTTCTGACGGAGCTCACGCGTTTGGATGTCACGAGGGGAAAACTTCTCGTTCCACCGTATTTGACAATTATCCCGTTCCTTCCTCCCCCTCTGTAAAAAGTTCTCCGCCGAGGTACGAGGGCGTGATACCGCAAACTTGTAATGTGCGCCTTCGCAATCACGACGGCGGATGTGCGACGAGTACAAATTCCCTAGAGTGACGTGACGCATTATTGGAATTCTTATCTGTATTAGCAAAACCGCGCTGATATCGATTTGTCAGCGATTCGAGCGAGCGAGCGAGAGAGAGAGAGAGAGAGAGAGAGACACCACTTCTCTTCTCAATATCGGACGCACTTACGCGTCATGTACGCACGTGAAACGTCGTGGTTAATAATAATAACGTTTCGGTGATAACGTACGACATTGAGTACCCGCACCAAATAGCATGTTTACATTAATAACATAATTCGCGCAAACTACTAGAACGCGCATTGCGTGAATTATGATGACAAAGGAAGACATTTTTTCCGACGAGAATTGGACTAGATTTTCCTATTCAATCACGCCGCGCAATTTCTTTCCTAATAAGATCGTATTAAGTATCATCAAGGAGCTCTTCTTTGCTCGAACTATCAAACTTCTGCAAATTACAGAGCACAGTGTATCGATCTCTCTCTAATTGAGCACACGTGTAACGTGTAAACGTATATTCTCCTTTGCTTATATCGTTAAAATCAGTATTATAATCGCATTACATATATTATGTATCGACAATATTACATTTTCAATATTATTCAATATTTAAAAATCGTACAAGCCTGGAGCGCAGTTGTACGTGCGATAAATTATATTTAACAAAACAAATATTTATAATGTAACAGTAGTACCCAAAACACCAGGCCAATCGTATTGGCCATCGATTTTTTATTACATTTGTATGGTAACGCGAACCAAACAAAATAATTTTATTCAATATAATTTTTATATTACAATTCTCAAAATATATTTTTTGCATTTTATTTTTATGTCTCGTTTTCGTATTTTAAAGGCGATTCGCGCGTCGTCGCGTAAAAGCACCTTTCGCGCAGCTCGAATACTCCCATCAGCTTCGATTTACTCGAGCACGGATCGCGGTACTGCACACAATTAATTGGATTTTCACGAGCAATTAAGTAATTAGCGTCCTTTCGCGGTGTGTTACAGGCGGGAGCTCTGCCGAGACCCCTGGGCGCGGCGGCTGCGGCGGGATACGACGACAACAATTAATCGGTGGAGCTGATCCAGGGTCATCTTTCCGATTTGTTTCTTGATGAAAACGCGCGACTCTACCCTCTCTTGTAAAATATAAATTATATATAATTCATCGCCATCGCGTATCTTGTCCTGCGTGCGCGCTTCCCAGGCCGACGGGGAGCATCTCCGAAATTCTCGCGTCTCTTCCTCTTTAAAAAAAAAAAGCGAAGCAATGAGAACGATTTGCGCGTCACGATTTGCGTAATCGGGCGAATGACTGATCGTGGAGAGAAACCGAGTTCGTCATTGTTTGCACGCTTCATTTGCGCGCGCTTTAATCTGAAGCAACGGATTCCTAGAATGATTCTACCTTCGTAATTGATTCTTTCGCTTTGTACAAGATTTTGCGAGATTTCACGACTGTTTAACTTCAAGAGGAACACGTTCTATAAGATCTTTTCTGTACAATTGCGCTCGCCATTTTACCTCCGTCGTCGTTTCCGTTAATTAATGACAGCGCTGTAAAAGGACACTTGGCCTAAGTCCTTCATTAGATGTGGGATAACACTCTAAATGCTTCGATCGCTACGAACGCAATTGTTCCTACGTTTAATTACGCGCATTGGCACAGAGACATAGAAACCACTTTGCGTCCTATGCGCTAATGTACGGCGGGTGTCCCAGACTTCCCGGGTGATTTATCAACGACAGATCGTGAAGTGATAAATTCGATTTTCTTTGAAAAAAAGTAAAACATAACTTTTTAACTGTCAATATTTAATATCTTAGCAATTTATTTCAAATTAAATGTGATTAGACTGATTAAGGTACATTATTTCATTATTCATTTGCGCTTTTAAATTTTAATTTAAGCTAAGAGCTTTTTTCTTTTTTATTATTAATCCATAATATAAGCGATTTTATAATTAGATATTCCATTGAATATTTCTTTGAAAAGACGAGAAATTTTTCATAAATCTGACCTGAAAAATTATTTGGTGATTCTGGGACATCGTATATAATTTTCAACAGCTGGCCTGTTGGTCCATCGATCGATTAATAGGCGTAGTCTTACGATAAATGTGCCAAATAATATGATCGTTGTATTATAAAAGAAAAACAGATCTGCGTTATCTATGACGTATACATAGCAAAAACTGTAACAATTTAAAAATTTCACGCGTAATGGGGATCGATCGCAAAACTTTCGTGCAAACGCGAACTATTTATCAACTATTATTGATCACAGAAAGAGGGTCGCGTCTCAAATATGTCAATATGTCAATTTGCAAAATTAAAAATAAATTATTATGTAACACTGTGTCACATTTATTCCTCTGCAGCAAATGTGTTCTACAAGATTCTTGGTCTCCCATGTAAATCCCGCGACAGAACGCTTTCCGTGGATATATTTCGTGAATGCATCATCTACGAGCGGAATTACTAGCAACGCAATCGCGTTAGTTATATTAATGAAATAATAGCAGTTAGACTTCGACGCGGTGAAGTTTTTTGACGCTCGTGGCGGCGGTAATCTAAATAACGGAAAGAACGGGGAAAGAACAAGGAAACGTTTAATTCATGTCGCTAAAAGGATTTTCTCCTCTTCCAAACAGATTAAAAAGCCCGTGAACTTTCAAAAAGTGGGCACCCTAATAAAATCGGAATTGAAAACTTTCGGTGCTGGGAGAGTAGTTCGCACAAACTTCTCCGTGAGAAGAAATTGGCGACAGTTTACTGCTAGATGAATTATGTAAAGTGTGAAAAACGCAGGCTACACTTTATCGCAAGATATCTCATCTGCGAAAGCTATAAACGCCAGAAAAATATCTCGCAGGAAGAAACATCTCTCTGTGCAATATTTCGAGGATCCATCATTTTTATTGGTAGATATATTTGATTACTGAATTAAAGTTCGAGTTTATTGAATAAATTACAGGAGAGATATTACTTAACACTACACGTGCAAACGACTTATTTAAAACGTGTTGACCTGACAAAAGAGCAGATTCTTTTGATAGATTGCGCTACTTCTTTATCTTCATGGCTGAGATCTCCGACGTTCTTTAATTCCGGTCTTAGGAGAACTTGACTTCGTACACGCTCCAAAGTAACTGATAGGGGCATCATTAATATCTTTGACCAGTTCGTTGCCTCGTAATTAGCCATAAACTGAAACATACGCGATTTATTCGCAACGCGTGTGCTGATTACAAGCCAGTCCGCGCATTGAAGATTCGTACTATTTATCATTAAGGCGCGTAACTTTTATTACTAACTTGATCAAAACACGTGTCCTCGATGTGAAACATTATATGTGTGAGAGATTTCACGATGGGCGAGACTTCCGGCAGATTAATCAAATCTACCTGCCTGCTCTCCTCGCCGCGACGTAAATTATTTAATACCCAGGCGGACGCTCGAACTAAATACTCGTATGCAATCTATGATACACAAAGATCGTTCATAAACATTGTTCAGTTCGTCCGTTTCTCAAGCGACAAATATACGAGCATTCCCGACGATGAGAGTCGCTTTACTCACTTTTAAGGAACATCGTCCGACATTCGTGAACAACAATTCGTCCGTATAAGTCTCAATGACGCAAGCCATGTTCTGTAATTCGTCGATTCTCGGATTCTGATCCTCTCTCCTGAGACTGTAACAAATTCTCTTTTTCTTTTTTTTGTTTAGATGAAACAAAATAAAAAATATATAACATATATATTATCACAATTGACATTAAATTAGATTAATATTCAAATTATTGGAGCAGTTACGTTAGCTTAAATTATATTTTGTAAATTCTGTTTCCTAGAAATTTTATAAAATATTAAGCTTGGGAAACTGAAATTTTATATGATGTAATATAAGCTCGTCTAGATATCTCATGCAGACATAAAGCTCGTGATAACGTCATGAAATTATGTGACGCAATACAACTTTTGTCTCACATTTATTCCGAGCGCGAATTATTTATAAATAAATAAATAAATTAGAAATGATTCAACGCATTTAGCGTCATAATACAATTTAAATTCAAACTGTAAATATAATGCGTAATAGTACGTATTATTATATACATGTTTGAATATGAAATATGAGATATAACAATATATTATCTCGGCATATCCGTCTTTTAATTTTTTATTTTATAATACTTTTTAAATTAAAAATACATAACTCTCCACAACTATTCAACACATTCCTAATGGTATAACAGACAGATCTAACATTTTGATCAACAAACTTCTCTTATAGCATTTTCGGAAGCGGTAATAATGTAGTTTATAAAATCACGAGAAAAAAATTAGAAGAAAATTGGTTATTTATAAAAATATAATTATTACTATTAGCTTACAACTTAAGACAATATAATTACAAAGAAACCCACCTGTCTTTTACAAGAAGCAGGAAGGAGTCTATCTGCGATGTATGTTTATTGTCCTCGTCGATGCTGCAAATCGCTTCGGCGAGCGCCGTTGCGGCGGTGGATCTGTCGTACGGATTAAAGGGGGTCATCTCACAACACATATCCCCGGAACTAGGTGTATCGTGAGGTTCGTTCCTGCCCTTCGTGGATACGTCTAAGAGGGTGGAATACAGAGCGGCGCACAATACCTGGAGTAATACGTTGCCGCCGATCGGCCGACAGTGCGCGGGGATGTTGTCGTTTAACGCGAACGCGGCGCGTAAAACCGGAGTCAAGGCGGTCACGTACAACTCGGCGAAGCAGCCGATCGCAAGGGACATAGCTTGATATATACTGGCACCTGTCTGAAGATAATTTTTTAGAGTTTATCTAAACGCTGTAACTGGCGAAGCGTATCGGACTTCATAATTTATTTTGCGACTCTGGTGATGTACGATTTTAATATTATTTGAAATTTTAGCGAACGATTAAAAGAATTAAACATCGTTATGAAAAATATAATAAATATAAATCCTTTAAATACATCGGATTATTATTCGAGTATTATCATATCGCGTAAGTATAGTTGTATAATAATAATTACTTTCGCGGCTTCTAAAAGCACCTCGGCCACCGGCTGCATCATGGTCTTCAACGGTTTTATCAACGCATTGAGCCAAGGTGGCCGCGATTGATTCCAGACCTTTAAAATAATAAATAAGTTACAATTAAGTATTTAGCCTCACATTGATGCAAAGTTTTTACAAGGAATATTTAAAAGAAAGTTTGATAAAGGGTAGACTGTAAGTGCAACAATGCTAAAATTATTTTTATGTCGAGAAAATTTATGCGTAAACATTAATAATATTTTTAAAAATTGTACTTAGATGCTTTTTTAAAAATTATTTATCTTGTATATAAGAAGTTCAAGGAACGTTTTTCCCTTTTCTATATAAATCAATCATTTAGAAATGTAGCTTATCCCTAAAATGTCTTGATATTTATATATCTCAGCTTATATTATCTTTATATATATATATATATATATTATATATATAATATAATAATTTCTCTGTTTATTTATATTAAAATAAGAATCTAAATTATTGTTACATTAAACCCATCCAGACCCAGGTAGAACACAAAATCATAATAAGATCATAATGACATCGAGTAGAAGTCATTTCAGGAAAAATCATTATGACGTCATTCGATACACCTTTTATAATGATTTTGTGATGAATTCTTGATATAGCAATAATTTTTAAGTGATTTTTTAACTAAAAAATCTTCTGAAAATCATTGCTATATCAAGAATTCATCACAAAATCATCATAAAAAGTGTATCGAATGACATCATAATGATTTTTTCTAAAATGACTTCTACTTGATGTCATTATGATTTTATTATGATTTTGTGTTCTACCTGGGGATATATTACGCAAATTGTATTTTAATGAGAATTGATATAAATTTACACAATTAATTCTTCAAACGACATTTCGTAAAAGCACACAACCTGTTGTCTATCCAAATAATTGGACCAGTTCGGATCCTGCTTCAACGCTGGTATAATTACGTGCTCCGGCTCGTTAACAGTTACCACTAATACGTGAAATAAGCTATATAATGCCAAAGCCGATGTTATTTTTAGCGTTTTGTCGCACGCTGATCCGCTGCATAAAAAACCGCTGCAACTTTTTTCGTCTCTCTTCGATTTATCAGTTGCGTCACTGTCGTCTACGCACGTGATACCCACGTTTTGACGTACTAAAGTCTTGAGCAACATCCTTGCCACAACGTAATTGCTCATTGATATCACCTGTGAGCAGAGAGAAATTTCTTAGATCTAAAAATGAATAGCTTCGTTAGTAGACCTTGTCAGTAATCACCTTCATCAGTTGAGGCCAGTTAGGTTGAGGCTGATGTCTCAAAACATTCAATTCGAGAATGACAGCTTTATCCTCGGATAATGTTATAATATCAGCTAGAGAATCAATCGCACCTAATCCTAATAAATTTGGAGCGCATATCAATAGCCAAGGAGCAGGACCGCGTCGAGGTCGCAATATTGCCAAATTTTCCAATCCGTGTCGGAAGATCTGAATAATAATTACTCGTTGTTAAAAATAGAGATACTTTCCTAGTAGCACAGAATATTGGCAATGCATTGGTTCATATTTGGCCAATATTGGTTTATATTGGCCAAATATTTGGCCAATATGAACCAATGCATTGCCAATATTCTGTGTTACTAGGGTTTCCTTGTCACATTAAATATACAAACCAAATTTCATTAAGTTCTAATGAATAAACATAGTATACGTTATCAATAAATCGGTACATGCTGATTATAACTTTATGTAATTATCTTAGGCACGGTTGCATCAATGTTATTTTGGCTTTAAGCGAGACTTTAAATTTGTTGTATCAAAGCAAAACTTTAAATTTGTTGTATCAAATTTGTTGTATCAAAGCAAAACTTTAAATTTGTTGTATCAAAGCAAAAGCAACATCTAAAGTGTTTTAATTTGCGTTTGTCTTATTAAGATTAGCGTAAATTAAAGCACTTTAGGTGTCGCTTGTGCCTCGATATAACAAAAATTTAAAGTTTTAAGTACTGCTCAAAGCCAAATAACGTTGGTGCAACCGAGCCTTAGTCAATAAAAATAGTGTTTTTCTTTATCCAGCTTGTTAGAAAACGGTCTTAAGTATTCGACGCTCGGAAGTACCTGATACAATTCTTTGAGAGGAGTGCCTCTAAGCAGCAAGCAGATTAACAGTTCATTACATTTTGCGTGTATATCTCTTATTACTGTCGGTAAGTTATTCGAACGTGCACCAATCATCCCATCGCTGTCGACACACGCGCCTAAAGCGAGGTAGCCTGTGCAGCAAAGCACATTAAAGGCGTCCGACCAAAATTGTTCGGATCGTGCCAGCGTCGGTCGTCCCTGTCACAATTTCATTTTTGTCTTTAATTTCTGTCCCAATTATTCACGCGGACAACACCCAAACGTTTCAATAAATCGCAGACAAATGCGTAATGTATGCAAATAGTGAAACATGCAAAAGAACAGAAACGTGCAAAAACCGACTTTACATTCGTTCGAATGTAAAATCCACGTCTGTGACTCGCGGCAACAATAAAACATTCGACGGAGATAAAAGAACACGAAATAAATTGGAAGATTAATCGGAGCTAGTCGTGAGATATCTCGTGGCCTTACGTGAATGAATCGGGTAGTTATGATAGACAGCGATTCATTTAGCATTTCTGAAAATATGCGCTGTGCCATCTTAGGCGAGACTGTGTTCCATAAATCCGCCTTAGTGCCTGGAAATATTAGCATATCGTTTTTGCAAAACGTTGCATCGCGGAGTATCATAAATCTGCCTCCACGGAATATCGGTTCGCAGAAATTACATCGAGAGAAATGAGTCCGAGAACGTTACCGAAATTTTACCTTGCATGTATAGCCACCACATCTGTATAACGTAGGAGCATCGTTCCTTTTCAAAGAATGGTTTGTTGCTGTGCCAGCTGAGAGAGTCCGCCTCGTTGAGAATGTATAAGGAAATTAATCGACAGTGCAGATCGAGCAGTCTCTCTGCCACAGCTTCGGCCATTTCGTGAAACGCTTTGTGAGACTTATTAATCTTTTCGCTGTTAGGAGATAAAGCAATGAAAAGAGTCGAATGTTCGTGTACATAAAGTACAAATATTATTCCACTTTAAACAAAAGAACTAATAAAACTAATTAAAAGATATTAAATTTTGTTCTACGTTAAATTTTAGGCACAAGATTTGAAAGAGAATGTATGATATTCCCTAAATTAGGATAACAGTGCTTACAATTATAAATCATAAATATGTGTTAATTTTAACATGAATATGGGCTAAAAAACTAAACTAAATGTATTTTTTTGCTTGTAATTGCTTTTTGCAGTATATTAACTTTAAGATAAAATAAATATTTTCGATTTTTATTTCGTATTGCTATATTGCTTCATTTGATTATAGTGCTATAGAATCAATATTTTAACTTTTATATATAATAAATTTTGCTTTATATTTATAAAACATGACGGTAGAGATAGAGAAATGCCATATCGTTAAGAATTTTGTGACTGTGAAAACTATCTAAAATTCATTTTATGCGGACATTCTGCTGTCCTCAGAAAATTTTGTAGTGTAAGATGAGGGATTACACAATTGAACAAATATAGTTTTTATAATGTAAAGCACCTTGATTGAGAAGAGATTGTTCCTTTTGCATGCTGATTATAACACCACAAGCAGTTACGTATCAATGCCGCCGCGCCCAAAGTAGCGGTGAGTACGGTGAGATCGGCGTGATCCAAGGATTCTTGGATCAACGTGTGCAGATGTTCTAAAAAATGAAAAATGTCCCACCTGTTCTCTTCAAATATTTCTAAGTTTGCAAATCTAAATCATGGTTGTAAGTCTAAATCTACTATAAAGAATTATCCAAGATACAAACGCAATTTTCTTGCAGAGATAAATACACAAAGTTGATTTATAAAACAGAGCTTAATAACGGATTATTTAATTAACTTAGTGTCGAGTTTTTTCAGCAGAAATTTAATCTAATATCGGATCACGATGTAATTCGACGCCGATCTCGAATGGGACCTTTTAAGAAATTAAATCTCCAGAAGATAAAATATCATATTTTAAATCTAATTTATAATAGTCTTTAATAAATCTAAAAATAAATCCTTCCTGTAATTTAATGCTTAATTATTAGAATATTAGTAAAAACGTTAAAAATTTGAAATGTCAAGTTTTTGCTGAAAGAAAATGGTTTAATTTCCGCGAGGATATATTCTTGTTTTTATACTCTCTAACGCAATTCTATATATTAATATACTCATTTTACAGTATATATAGATTAATTTTTGCATACGTATATATTATTAAATTTCAACAATATTTTTGTACACTGAAAGTCTTTGTAAAGATCACTTTAGACGATCTATAATTTGTACCAGAATTTAGGATAGAAATCTATTTTTAATTTAGGATAGAATTTAGGATAGAAATCTATTTTTAATTATATATGTATATAATACGAAAAGCACTTGAAGAATTAGATTACATATATACACATGTAATGCGAGCCACTCGCTACGAGGATATAATTTTTATTTTTAATTAATTAAACTTTAATGCAGTTTTTACAACCTTCTGACCAAGCTGGTGTTTTTTCTTTTATTCCCCCGATCATCTGTCTGATTTCTTCACTTCCCCTGCCCTTTCTCACTGTCCTTCCTTACTTTCTCAATTAATTAATTTAAATATATTTATAAAGCGTATTTTTATATTTCTTGTAGCTTTATTTGCGTGCGTTTGCAAAAAAATACCTATATATTAAACTGCACGCGGCATATGAAATCATAAATAGAATTGTATTCTGAATTCAAATTACAAATCGTCTGAAATGGTCCTAACGCATTTTTAAATTAACAATAGTGTAAAAAAGAACTATATTCAACTGTTGACGAAAGAACAAACACATGAAAATCTGCGGTTACAATTAGTAATCAAATGTAATTAAATGTAAGAAAAAAAATCAAATTCATAATTAATTGCTCTTTCCTCTTTACGAGTAACTTTTCTCAGTCTTTCTATTTGCACACTCCTCTGCTGATCTATTTGTATAATTATTTCGAACATTACATCAATCCATTTTTATTTCTTATCATCGGAATAGTTTCTTATCATCGGAAAATGTACCTAGTAATTGCTCGGCGGTGTCGACAACAAGTAGAATAAAATCGGACGGCTGGATCCGTTTAATGACACCGTCTTCACTATCGACGCTGGACGCATTTCCGTTCCCGGTGGAGCTCAAACCGGAAGCGCGCTTAAAAGCGACCTCGAAGTCCGCTTCCCACCACGTGACGATCTTAATTGCGGCGAACGAGGCGTGCCGCGGAAAATCGAGCCTTCCGCCGCTAATGCGTATGCAGAGGGGTTCCCTCAGAACGGTTTGCATATCCTGCATCGAAAACCGCGCTATAAGCGACGCGAGTATAAATTTATTTTTATAAATAAACGCGCGCGCGAATTGATTCGATTTAACTAAAATATCCCCGTAACTCGTTATATTTCGATTTAAAACAAACATCGCGCACGCCTGACGCGAAATAACGACGCGCGATAATGATAAATAACCGAATTGTCCAATTTGCATATGTATCTACGCGTCCGCGCCGCGATTCTCTATTTTCGAGATCACGGCGTGATAAATCAATCCTTTCCCGTAATTAAATCACGTCGTGCTACACGGCAAATGGAATAATTTAGAAATTATTCCGCGCGCTTCCGCCACGTTTTGCGCCGCTGGAAAATTATGAATGTGATCTACACGTTGCGCTAAAAGCGCCGAAGATATCGAGCTATCGCGAAAATCCACGTGACAAATTCTATTAAAGGGGCACCAACCAAAGAGCTGTAGAAAATATATATTGTATTTAATGCTCCATTGCGTCGGGAATAAGGGACGAAAAAAGTTGATAAAGATAGGGTTTGAAAGGTACAAATTCTCGTTTTATTAAAAAAAAAATTTAATTTATCACAAAAATTGGGTCCTCTGTGTACGCTGAAATAAAGCTTTGCAAAAAAGCGATTTCGAAAATAATGACCAAGTTTGTATATAGCCAAACGGAATGTCTGAAAAATAAAAACAAGGACTTTTTAGAATGGTCATTGTATCGCTTAAGCTTCTATGGAAGAAATTTCTGATCCGACCTTTTGTTTTTAAGAAAGTGTTAAAAACATTTCGGAAAAACACGAAAATGGGTATGAAATGAATAAAAAAGTTTGTAACTCAAGCAAATTTCAGTTCATCGAAAATCTGTTCCATACAAGCTTAAACGATACAATGACCATTCTAAAAAGTCCTTGTTTTTATTTTTCAGACATTCCGTTTGGCTATACAAACTTGGTCACCGTTTTCGAAATCGCTTTTTGCAAAGCTTCATTTCAACGTACACAGAGGACTCAATTTTTGTGATAAATAAACAAAATTTTTTTAAATAAAGCGAGAATTTGTACCTTTCAAACCCCATCTTTATCAATTTTTTCTCTTATTCCCAACGCAATGGAACATTGAACACAATATACATTTTCTACAGCTCTTAGGTTGGTGCCCCCCTTAAATCACTTGCGGACTGCGCAACATAGAAATACATTAATGGCAAATACTTAATTTATCGGTTAATTGGTACCTGATAATATTGCATATCCCGTTGTAACAAAATTCTTACGCGATCGACCAAACTCCCATCTTCCATAATCTCCATTTTTGCTCTCTGTCGAATAACATAGAAGACAATTACGTTTGAACGCTTGAATTACGCTGATTTAATCGGCTCGTTATGCATAATTTTGCGTGTGTGCAAGCAAATTCTACGTGTGGTAAATAAAGCTGAAAGCAATCTTTTGACGTAATTTGAATAAACTTATTTCGATCCTTTACGTTTTAAAACAATTCTTTAACAGATGCTGATCTTATCTAAGCAAAATTTTGATGAAATGCGTAATTATCCAACAATTTAACGAAAAACTTAATTTAGACAAATTAAAATAAATGAATAATGAGATCTGGCTCTCGAACAAGAGGGTTTTACTTAAAAAAATATTCGAAATTTATTTATCAGTCTCATTAAACACAAATTCATTTAATAATCTTAAGTTAAAATCTAGCGCACAATTAGTTACAATCACTCTTATAAATTATAATAGCACATATATTTTATGCTGCATTTATTAGAAAGGTATTTACAATATAAAAAATGTATATAAACCATCAATTTAATTACGAATAATGTGTAAACTGTCTTTTTCGGCAAACTGTCTAAGAGAAGGCATTATAAAACTGGTTTAATTTTTAAAAACTAAAAATATACTCTTTTAAATGATCAAGCAAATAATATATAATATAATATAATATAATATAATATAATATGATATATTATATTATATATTATATAATAGTATAATATTTAGTTTTTAACACGTATCAATATAATATACCGATATGCTTCTTTTAAAATAACTTATTTGTCAATATTTCGTATATGTTGCAACATAAAGTATAATAATAAATAAATAACAATGTACGTGTGCCATTAGAGAAGTTCATTGCCATTGCAGTGCAAGTATGCAATATTAAGATTTGACATTAAAATTACTTACATGC
This sequence comes from Aphaenogaster floridana, assembly GCA_003063835.1. Taxonomy (NCBI): domain Eukaryota; kingdom Metazoa; phylum Arthropoda; class Insecta; order Hymenoptera; family Formicidae; genus Aphaenogaster; species Aphaenogaster floridana. The sequence goes on from NJRP01000366.1 coordinate 67,802, forward strand.
AATTTCTTTAATGTAGCACCTATATATTATATATCAATTTCTTCTTTTAATATTTTATATTAGTTTTATGTACAACTTTTGTAAATCTGATATCAACTGGTTCAATAACATCTAACAATCTTTAGCACCATTGTATCAAGTGAATTATAGATTCGCGCCTCATAATTAAACCTCTATCGTTGTTTCTTAGAAGACCTATCTATCACTGCTTATTTCTCTCTACCACTAAACGAACATTTGTCAAAGCACGCTTCACTTCCTACAATTGTTGGTATTTCATTATTAAGTAGTTCATGTAAAGTTTTGCCATCGTGCTTGTATATCCATCGGCTATTTACAAAATCATAACGTTTTGGTCCAGATTTTGGGGAAGAGAGCCAAATTTGCTTGTTCGGCGTTTGACGATTTATAACATAAGTACCATGTGGCTCGCCAAATTTCACAGTTAACACACCATCCTGCAGCACAAATTTCAGAAGATTATTATAGACAAATTTCAGAAGTATTATTATAGATAGAATCCATAAAACAAGAATTATGGATTCTTTAATTAATGTACATACTCCGTAGGATACATCAGCATCTGGTAGATGTACTGCTACTTCAACCAATTCCTCAAAGTAATCGGTTAACGAGTCCAAAGTTTCATCACAAACCTTCAGGTACTGCACAGAGCTAAGTTCGCTAAAATCACGCCAATAATAAATCTTTTATATTAATGGCACATGTAGACGTTACACATTATTTTCAAGTATCACGAATAATATGATACTTACGTTTCTGTCGAATACCCAGTATCTATACTGAAATTTTTTACAAACGATTGCAGTAACGTTCGAGGATTTCTCTTTGGAAAATGTATTAAATTGTGACTGACATAACCTGCAACGTAGCTGCTGGGCCTGCTCGATTGTAGAACGGCTCGTTTCTTGATCGAAATTCTACGGAAGAATAGATTGCGAGACAGCCTCGAGATTATGTCAGATCTCGTCACAACGGTTAACATGACGAATGGTCTCTATTAGCAGTTTTATCGATTAAACAAGTTCTCCGGTTAGTACAGCGGTAACTTCCTGACGCGTGTTTACAACGTTTACATTTTACATCGCCGCGTCGGTATCGTCATTTCGTTTTTACACTTATACTTTTAATACTTAAAATGAAATAAATATATAATTAATTAGACGTTTTATAATGTACTTAAAATGAAATAAATGTATAATTAGACGGAGGAAAGATAAAAAATACAAAGGGTTCAGTTGCAAAAGATAAAACCGTTACCAATTGCGGCAAATTGAAACAAAGATTTGTTCTTTATATTTGAACTTTTTGTACACACACACTCTTCAGTTTCTCTTTTTTTCTACAATTACATGCTTACCTATCTTTTGTGTGTCTTTTCAAAGGTCTTAAAATATTTTTTAGTAAAGCTTTTAAAACGTCTTTGAATATGTCTTTGAGACTTCTTTAAAAAACGAGTACTTGTCTAGGAAGTTATTTTCTCTTTTCTTAATAAATTACTGAATAAAACATTAGCTATAATATCTCGAGAATTTAGCAGCAGATTCGATCAGTATACATTTTTGGTAAATTAATATTAATTGCATTTTTATTTTTTATTATTTTCTATTCTCTCTCTTTCTCTCTCTCTCTCTCTCTCTCTCTCTCTCTCTCTCTCTCTCTCTCTCTCTCTCTCTCTCTCTCACTGATCCTATTATTTCTAAAATTCGTTTTCAGTAAAATTAATTATCTATATTAATTATTAAAACAAATTAATATTTAAAGGTTTATGAAAAAAATTATTTTCAATCTCTTAGAATAAATCAAATACACACGACTACAGTATATAAATTATACTATCATAAATATATCTAATATGTTTATATAAAATATATTGTTTCCATTTTACCCAAGTAACACGCATAGTCACAAATGATGTAAAATTGACGTCTATGCGTAGTTATATTATTGTTTTCACATTAAATTGTATCTTCTGGTATAAGTAGCCCAGGTAGAACACAAAATCATAATAAGATCATAATGACATCAAGTAGAAGTCATTTTAGGAAAAATCATTATGATGTCATTCGATATACTTTTTATGATGATTTTGTGATGAATTCTTGATATAGCAATGATTTTCAGAAGATTTTTTAGTTAAAAAATCACTTAAAAATCATTGCTATATCAAGAATTCATCACAAAATCATCATAAAAAGTGTATCGAATGACGTCATAATGATTTTTCCTAAAATGACTTCTACTTGATGTCATTATGATGTTATTATGATTTTGTGTTCTACCTGGGAGGCTTTGTAGCAGCTGCATTGCTGATGCCTCACCTCTTGTGTATTTTCATAATTTTGCCACTTCGGTGTAATTTTTGACAGTGCATAATAAAATTAAATTAAAAATCATCTCGATCTTATCGTGACAATCTTATGTTATTTGGGTACTTTCTTTCTTGCAATTGTAAATATTAATCAATATATCTGGAAGTCTGGAATTCTGGATGACCAGAGATATTTTTGCTTGTGCGGGTATTTTGGATGATTCAACATCGATATAATGGTTTTGTCCGATGAGGGAATCCCAAAGACAAAACGAGGCGCAATCTGCGTGACCATGACAAACAGTAAAGGAAGGGGCAAGGAAAGTGATGTGTAGGAAACGTCAGTGGATCATTGAAAGTGCGATGCATGCGTACGTCAACCTTTTTTTTCTGAACACCGTGCGACCCCAGTGCTCGATAAATATCGCGTCTGCAACGGCAAGAATCGGTAATCGTAAACATGCTCTTCCACGGAGTCGACCGTGCGATATTTCGACTAATTTTCGCGCTAGCATGCATACTCGTGAGACCGGTGTTCCCATATGTGCTGCCGAATCCGACTTTCGAGGTGTTGAAGCCGCAAGGTCTTCGAGTTTCTATACCCGGTAGGTTTAACACCGTGATCGCATAATGTCCTCCTTCCTCTTAGAAAAGACTGTGAAAACTGCGAAGTTTTTCCTTACGAAGACTAACAATAAGTAAAGAGGAGTTTCCAACAGATAGTTTTTTGTTTAAAAGCCGTAACCCAAGTATAGAACACAAAAGTCATGATGACGTCAAAATGATGCTAAAATGACGTCTTCGACATCATTTTGACGTCATGACTTTCTGTTCTACTTGGGAAAAAGATAGACTACCCAGGTAGAACACAAAATCATAATAAGATCATAATGACATCAAGTAGAAGTCATTTTAAGAAAAATCATTATGACGTCATTCGATACACTTTTTATGATAATTTTGTGATAAATTCTTGATATAGCAATGATTTTCAAAAGATTTTTTAGTTAAAAAATCACTTAAAAATCATTGCTATATCAAGAATTCATCACAAAATCATCATAAAAAGTGTATCGAAAGACGTCATAATGATTTTTCCTAAAATGACTTCTACTTGATGTCATTCTGATCTTATTATGATTTTGTGTTCTATCTGGGTATGCATACATTGAAAAAAACATCCGAACAAATTCTGTTGAAGAAATAATCATTATTGCGTAACATCTTTTATAACGCACATGCGCGAAAACGTAATTATGTAAAAAAACTTACATGAGACATCTAACGTAATTTACATAATGTAATAATGATAGAAATTCACGCGATTATCATTCTAGAATATATAAGAAAACAGTAGGCGATGTTAAGCAGAAGATTTCTCAAAAATGTATATTTTCCTTCGATTAAGAAGTTATATCGAAGGATAAATTATAATAATTTATATAATATGGATGCGCATAATAATCATCAATGCATATTATCAAATGATCTATCAACACGCAACAATCGGATCAAGTCACACAAATGTTTTGTCAACTTAAAACTGTGTATATGTGTGAAAAAAAAATATATATTAACATATACATATATACATATGTCGTAATTTTATGCTGTTTGCCTTTTAAACAATGATATTAATTCTCCCGATAAAATAAATACATATTAAAGTTATTGACGTTATTAATTATTAACATAACATTATTGTTGTTACATATTAAATTTATTCTATTCAAATTTTATACGAAATTCATAAAAATTGAATTATATATAGGGTGCCACTTGGCGCTCACAACGCTCTTCGAATCATTATATTCTTGTTGTTTATCAAATGATAAACAAGGACAAATGATGCTCGCGAGTGTTATGAGGGCCAAGTGGAACGCACCTATAGTTTATTTTTTTATATATAGTTGTTTTGTACATTAAATATTAATTGTATAGTTTGTTTCTATAGATAATATATTGCTTTATATTTGCAAAATATCTTGTACATATATAACGTTCTTTATTTATATATATTAATATATTTATATATTATATATTAATATAAATAACTATATCTATATATAATTATTATCATATTTTTAAAATATATATTCATAGATACAAGAAAAATATGCGAAAGGAGGAAAACTTCAAAAATTTTTCAGAATGTTTGCTGAGACAATCATTAGCGTTGCTAAGAGCAAAGGGCAAAATATAATAAACAAGTAATTCGTTTGAATAATCTTCTTTTTGGGATTCCCTGTGATATAAACAAAATATTAAAGAATATTCCAATACTTACGATTTTTCTTGGAATACTGTCTCATTAATACTAAAGTTGTTTTTAGTATGCATTTATCATTGTATGGAAAGATTAATGATATGTGACCTTTATGATTATGTGACCTGAGAAAATTTAAATCACAAGAAGTTTAAACTCTTTCAACATGTTATATCGTAATATTTGAAGTTTTAGCATAATTAGATTTCTAAGAAAACAAATTTTAATATAAATTATTGATATAAATATAATACAATAAAAACATAAATTACAATATAAAAAAATATATATACATATATTGTCTAAAAAATTAAGAAAACTTAAAAAATAAAAATATGAAACATATAGTAAATCATATATCTAAATTATGAGATTAGAATAGAGAAAAGAAAAATTAGTTTCATATTTAACGATGATGCGGTGATTTAACAGATTCACCGGATTTAAGAATATTTGGATTCCACGCCAACATTAACAAAGCAATTCGCGCTAATGAGTACGGTCAGATCGCCGGTGATGTCTATTTAGCAACAGACGGTCGCTGGACTTTTGAAGATCCGAACGTGGCTATAAAAAATGGAGATGTACTTCGTTACTGGATTTATGCACAAGCGGACGGGGCTAATCACAGGAAAGACGGCCAAAGATGGACATATTCCCGTAAGATTATTTACATAAATACGCAATTCCTCTCTGATTCACCGATAAAAATAACGGTATTATTACGCATATAATATTTTAACTTAGCAGCGATAGAAGATCAAGCAATCGATAGTCAAGAAACTACAGAGAATTCTTCAAGATACGAAATATCGACCGAGGGCCGACTATTACTCGAGGATAATTTCAATTCTCTTAACACATCATTATGGAAACGCGAGATAAAGATGCCACTGGAACCGGTGCGTATTCTGAGTCCATTTTTCATTATAGAATTGTTAAAAATACAATAATAAGTATATTTTATATCTATAAGGATATATAATATTATATCTATAAGGATATATAAAGATATTAAATATAAAGATATAAAGTATATATGTCTATATAAATATACATACATATATGCGCAATCCCGTATAGACATACATTCCTTTTGTTATTAAAAAATAATAAAGTCGATTTTGTTAAAATTAGGACTACGAATTCTGCGTATATCACAACCAAAACCATGAGCAACTTGTGCAAGTTCGTGATGGCAAATTATTCATAAAGCCGATTATATTGGAAGATTATTATGGCGAGAACGCGACCACTTATGGAAGATTGCAACTTAATGAGTAAATATGGGTAAATAAAACTTCTACGGCATTTTGTCTATAATCTATCTTTTCATAGATGTACAAGCACGGTTACCTTCGAATGTACGCGGCAGGCGCTATCCTACAGCATTCTGCCACCCGTTATATCCGCGCGTCTTACTACGAAAGAACGTTTCGTCCTGCGATACGGAAAGATCGAAATACGCGCGAAGTTTCCCCAGGGCAATTGGCTGTATCCGGGTAATTTTATACAATTTGTAATTTTCTTTTTTTTTATGCAATTTGTATTTGCGAACAAGATATATATTCGTCAAACTAAACCGTATTACGTAATAAAACAAAGTGACGTTGTGTTAGAAGTACGGTACCATGTAAATTAAAATCTGAACAAGACATATAGTATAAGGCATTTACATATCCTTTATTTGCAATTAACTGCAAGATACATGCCATAATAATGTCTTATATTAATTATAATACATATGAATTAATAACACAGGACCACAAAAAGAAATTTGTGAAAAGCAACTGAGATCAGAGTAGGTGATTTTTATAGATTTTGGGTCGCAAAAAACAATGCCGCTGGCCAAATTGCTCTATCACGTCACAATTTTGAGTTAATTGCAGTTAAAGTTGCAAAAAAGGGCTATTTTAGTGAATTTTGGCATATTATAACTACAGTATGTGACATGTTGGAGAAGTTTTATTGCAATTAAAATTAAGCACATTGTTAGGACTTTTAACCCTTAAAAGGAATTTGTTGTGTCGGTTATGGTTAAAAATTTTAAGTGATTTAATACATTTCTTTGCAATTTACAAAAAACTTAGACGTGGTGGACAAAAACGGCCAACGGATTCGACTTCAGCGACCCAAAATACGTATAGTACACATGGTCTAGTTTGTGTCAATTAAAAAAAAATTTTCGTTTGACTCAATCTACTTCCACCTTTCCGGTGGCTAACGACTTCTCGGACACATCCTGTATATCATATAATATTAACCATAACCGACACAACAAATTCCTTTTAAGGGTTAAAAGACCTAACAATGTGCTTAATTTTGATTGCAATAAAACTTCTCCAACATGTCACATACTATAGTTATAATATACCAAAATTCACTAAAATAGCCCTTTTTTGCAACTTTAATTGCAATTAACTCAAAATTGTGACGTGATAGAGCAATTTAGCCAGCGGCATTGTTTTTTGCGACCCAAAATCTATAAGAATCACCTACTCTGATCCCAGTTGCTTTTCACAAATTTCTTTTTGTGGTCCTGTGTAATTATGCTTACAATTAGTTGTTAACTGGTTAGCATATAGTTAGTATTTATTTAGTATATATAATGAGTATATATTTAATTTACTAATATAATTAAGATATAGAGTAAGTATATATTTTATATTAGTATGTATTTAACTATATTCATTATAGTTAGTATATATATTAAATATATATATATATATTAAATATATATTTAATAAATATATATTTAATTATTATTAAAATTTTAGTAACTATACTCTCTCTCTTACATTATTGCAGCACGTATTTTGCATTTAATTAAGAATAGAAAGTATAGTAAATTGCTTTATTTTGTGTCTTGTTCGGATTAATTTAAACGATACATATAGTTAATGTAAAAAAATTTTCAATATTCTCGCTAACTTTATGCTTTCTTGCATAAAATTTCGATCAGCTTTCTCTAACATAAATTTTTCTAACTATAATAAATATTATTTAGAATTGATTTACTTCCTGAAAGAAATTTTGAATGATTATTGACTTGTCACAATCTAGGATATTTCTTTTTTCTAAGAAAGATATAAAATTATCAAAAAATTCTCAAGGAAATATATTTAACCATAATTATATGCAAGGAATAATGAATATTAATAGTATATTTTATATATGGTGGGTTGCTAAAAATATTTTTTATTTGAATGTTTGAGCGGAAATGTATAAATTATGTAAAATAGAAGTTGTGAAAATACATGTTGTCCTGTATGATTTTATCAGAAATGTGGCTCGAGCCACGGTATTCTACTTACGGTGCGAACTATGCTAGTGGCCGAGTTCTTCTGGGTCTGACACGGGGTAATGAAAATCTGGTGAATGCCACGGACGTTTCGAAGATTTATGACACCAGGAGATTAGATTTTGGCGTGAGAGTAGGCCCATCCTCTACTAAAGTCCGGGAAATACTCGTTACAAAAGTAAACGAATTCGGACCACGATGGACGCAGGATTTCCACGTGTACAAGACGATCTGGACCAGCGATGGTTTCACGTTTTTGATCGATGGCGAAGAAGTTGGTCGAGTGAGACCTGATGAAGAGGGATGGATGGATGGTCCTCATGCAGACAGAAAGGCTGCCCCGTTCGATCAAGAGGTAACATCTGCACTATAATTTCTGTTATTGCTATGAAACAATTTCATGTAATTCCTTGTAACAAGCATTCTACGAGAGCATTCATTTATGTTATATTTATTACCTTATATATCCAGTTAGCCAAGTCTGTCGAGAGAATAAATTTTGCAAAGTGTCTGCTACAAATTTTGTCGGCAAAAAGACTACCGATTTGATACAGGACCTGACATATACAATGCTGCTGGTAGAATGATGGCAAAAATATAGCAAAATTTATCCAACAAAATATGATAGCAGATTGATGGCAGAAATCAAGCAGATCTTGACATACCTGTTACACAGTTTGACTCATTATCAGATTGGTGGCAGAAATACAGCAGAATCTGCGTTCGACAGATTCTGTTCGGTTTCTGCTGCAAATCTGCTGTTAGATTTTGTCAGCAAGCCCTGCCGGCAAAACACGAGCTTGCGGACACAGATGATACCGAATCTGTTGCATTTTTCTGATCGAATCTGTTGTCAATCTGCTGGCATACTGCAGACAGTTTGCTTACTGGGTAGTACAAATACATAGTACAAATTAATTAATTGATATATATAATTTCTTGAAATTAGATATTTGTAATATTTTTTGTAACAGTTCTTTGTTACTCTTGGCGTCGGTGTGGGTGGAATACGCGTGTTTCCGGATGGTACGCTCAGTTCCGGAATACAAAAACCATGGAGAAATGTGGGCGCTAAGGTACGAACTCCTTAATAATCTTTAACTTTCTTTAATATTTCTTTTAATACTATTTAATTTAATTTCAATATTATTTGATATTATTTGATTAATCAATTATTCATTCAATAGATAATTCAATATATATTTGTTGAAGTGCTTTAGTTTTAATTCTTAAAATAAACTCTCTTAAATGTAAGCATTCATTTTTTTAAATAACAAAGTACTAGGTATTGTTACATAAAGTACTATCTTCGATTGTAGGCAATGTTAAATTTCTGGAACGCTCGGAATCAATGGTTACCAAGTTGGAGACAAGACAGTGGCGATAAGACTGCTTTTGTAATAGATTATGTCAAAGTGTGGGCTCTTTGAATCAACATTGACATACATGCATAATTCTTCATTTTTTTATCATCCTCACCCTTTCCTTTTTTATCATTTGTATTATTTATAGCGGTAGACCGGTTTAGATCTTTTTTCGTATGACGATTATGTTGTACGCGTAGGCATTCAATATTGCCGTGAACATGAAGAGTAAGTCGTCAGCAAAAATCAGCAAATCGGTTACCTTCTGATTCAATAATAGCAGAAGATTACAACGTTGCCCGTAATGTTATTGCACTTGGAATTCCCACCGAGACTCATAAAGTGCTTTTTACCCGTGTAACGCAATTAGCGTCCTGTAATTGGACCGCTTCTGTTTCTGTAAAAGGGTGAACGATGCTCCCGTGAAATCAGTAAGAAATTCAGGGTCGCCCGGAGCTGGTTTTACCTTTAATGATGCCTCCATTAGCCGCTCGGACGATCACCCTCTGATAATATTCCTGCCGATCACTACATGAGCATAAAAGTTTCTTAACCAGCGCGAAGTTTATCAAGGGCATGTATTTTCTATGGGAAAGGCAGGGTAGATGGTACCATCTAATCGTACTCGCCTTAGCTAAATTTTGCATTATATCGCTTTTCTTTTTTCTAATGTAATAGCTATTTCTCCATTCTTGTATTTTCTGTGTTGTAACCAAATAGATACAAGATTATATAATAAAAGGATAATCGCCTCGGATACTTATTATATTCCAAAGAAATATTACATCATTATATGGAATGCGGTAACGTGCATAGCTCGCAGCTAAAAATACCGTGCCAGACTTGATACATTATGGCAACTGTGTGATGACTGCCAAGGTCATCCCCGTGATCAGGCTCAACTTTACTCGGCAGTTTCGCTTTCTTTATGTCACGGAGCTTCGAAAAATCGAAAAAAAAATTTTGTCTCTAGGATCGCATAGTAAAGATCTATCAAAACATCGATAGAAACACTTCTTTAAACAATGGACAAATACAAGGAAGCCAGACAAAAAAAAGTAAATGATTAAAGCACAATGCCGACTTTCGTCCTGGCCCATCATTCAAACCGGTTTACCTCGGTTAACATTGGAAACAAGAAAAAAGGGTCATCGTGCGGTTTCTTCCGTCTGCTTCGTAGTATCGCGACTGATGCTCCGGCCGGATCCGATTAATTTAACGTCTACGGTGCGCACGTGTGCTACCCTATCGTCGCATAAAATCTCGACAAAAGTCGAACGACCTCAGTTCGGCTTTGGCGTCTTGTCCGGTTACGTTTTTGCGGCCTCTTCTACGCGGCAAAACTTTTTCCTTGCGAACAGTCGATCGATAGCTCCCGCAGTCGCTACCACGATTTCCTCTCCCACGGTTGGCAGACAATTCAAACTGTGCTCTAACTCGCGATAAATTTTGCTAAATGTGCGTTAACTTAGTACTTTATCACAACTTAAATCAGTAAGTCAGTAGTCACCTGCAGAGACCTCGTGACAGATAATGACACTGAGAAAAGTGACTGTTATTTTAATCGTCCTCGTTTGGGCCACTGATTCTCTGGAGGATTATCATCATCGCTCAAGGCGATCGAGTAAGCGATTTTATAATATAATTTTTATGACATGTTACATACTATATGCAATCTTGAGACATATGAACGATATCGATTGCCCCGGGCTATACAAAGTTTTTAGATACACTCTAAATCAATAGATATCAATTTTTTTACTACAGGATGTCAGAATGATCTACATATTCTAAACGCGAAAATTTAAAAGACATCTAAAGAGCATTTTATAAAAAATAAGTGATCACCTTGGTGAAAAAAAATTCTCATATCTTATATTTTTAAGAATTTGTCATGTTTTAAATTTATGAAATTTTCAGAAAAATGTTTTAAACTTTTTCAAATTTTATAAGCTTTCTTCAGAAATTATAGAACGAAAAATCTTAGAATATTTCATAATTCACATGAAGATGTAGACTTTCTCAGTACTTCTGAAAAGTGTTCCAATTTGTATAAAAAATCTGAGAAATTTTCTAAAAAGTTATAATAAAATTATACAGAAATTCTGAAAAATTGTAAAAAATTATATGAACAATTCTAAGAAAAATTTTCACCAGGGCAAAGTATCTTTTAAATTCTCTTTACATCTTTATGTCGCTTAACTAGTGTGTGCACGTATGACATCGATTTATTACCTATTAAACGCAAGCTTCAACAAGAACACGTGCATACATGTATGTATTTAGCGAAGATGTCATTGAGAATGCGTGTTTAAGCGTTTTAAATATAAACAGTTGTCATTATCTACAGCATATCAATTTTTCCATCTCACTATGCACGCAGTTGAATAATTGAAAAACCTGATTAAGAACGTGTATCGCCAACACATGCCGTCGGTGAAATTAGCTTTACATACAATTATATAAGAATTAGATAATTAAGGATTATACATATTTATCTGAAAACTTTATTTCAGATAACGAATATATACTGCACAGATGTACAGCTACTGCGGAATTGATTAGAAAGCATAGGAATGAGGAAGTTGTTGGAGTTAGCTCACGTAAAGCCGAAGAAGACTTGGCACAATCACAAACGCAACAAAAAGGTTCTCTAATAGACGCTCCTCAGTCTGAAAATTCCAAGCAAGTTTCGAGCAGTGTTTATCGACGTATGACTCATATGAGGAGACGCGGTACATATGGACACGCACGTCGAATCACAGACAAACATTTGGCAGATACACCCCTCAGAACCGTGAACATCGCTGTACCGCAAGACAGACCATCGGCTTTCAAGAAGAAGAATCCGTTACCAGAACTTGCGCGTAATACATCTGGCAGAAAAATCGATGCGTCGCCGCATGTAATAATTATCAAGTCTCTCACTTAACACTTTTTCAATAACATTCAATTTATGCTGCTGTAAATTTTGATTTTATTACAAATTGGCATAACTATATGTAATGTATAATTATTTGTAATAATACAAAAAGAAATCATGCCGCACATGATCTAAGCATATAATTTTTTTGAATAATTTATCGATATTATCTTTTTATAAGTATTATTATTCAAAAAGTCATTATTTTTGAAAATGCAGCTTTTTAAAATAAGATTGTTTTTATCGTATAATTAAATTTTCGAAAACTAAAATAAGTATTGTGTTAAATAAATTAACTTCAAACGTATTTTCTTTATAGTTTATATCGACAAACTATCTACAACGTGGATCATACAAACAATTATTCATAGTTACACATTATAGCTACGTATTACACATTGCAGCTATACTCTCGGGCAACTTCTCCATCTCAACCTGCGAGCAAAAATTCCTAAATAAGTCAGATGCAAATAATTTTAAATCTTTCTCATGTTATGAAACTCTAACCTTGGTCACTTTCATCGCCACTCCTTCTGGCAAATTTCTTTGAAGATATTCTAGAAAAGTATCTGCTGTCGATCCAGTCAATTTTAAAAAGTCTAAGTAACGATAGTAAGTCCTAATTTCATACTGAACACGGTGATTTTTATGAACATGGGCAGATTTGAGCACTGTCCATCGTTCATGGATAGCTTTATGTGGTGCTGTGCTATAAACATAAAAATATATATATTTTAACGTATCATCCAATTAGCCATATGTAAAATTAAATAACTATAGAACTTACTTTCTACCTATTTTGATCTTCAAATGATTTGCGGCCATTACTGCGAATTGTCCATAGCTTCTTAATACCGCTGGATCATTTCCCCTGACTTCAATTTCAACCTTTTTATACAACTTATCTGGTGTGCCCTAAAAAATGAATAATCTATCTACACACGAATACATTCGAATAAATGAATAGAAAATTTGCAATATTGCAAATTTTTCGCAGGATTTACCGTGTTTATCGAAAGCGAGAACTGCTCCTTTGTTGAATCCTGTTGCTGCTCGTTTTGCTGTTGCTGTATTGACATGGAAAATATCACGGAGGGTGCGTTGTTTCGTAGGTATTTATGCACGAGAACACCAGGATATCCTGATTCATGTTGTATGACACCGACGGCATTTCTAAGAAGAAGCGGTATCTAACAGAATGTGATACGGTTACATTTAACCTCAATCGCGATTTGTACTGGCCTCACGTTAATTTCTATCAAGGTACCTTTGACAGGAACATTTCTCGTCGTTATCGGCGAACGGAATTCCAAATTACGAGATGATCCCCAGAAATTTTACGAACTTGTTATTCCCGTATTCAATATAAACATGACAAAACACCGAGTTGTTACTGTAACCGAAGCTAATTTGCTGGAGTCAGCGGTCATAACCAATCACGTTCGCTTGCCGCTCAGCAATAGCAATTGCACAACCGTTGTCTCTGCCGAACATGCAGATTGTATATACAACTCAACATGCTGATATAACCGCAACTAGAATCGTACAACAGTTGTGTATGTAGTCGATTATGACGTTACTGTGTAGGTATGACGTTTGTTACAAACAATTAATAAAATTCTGATATTTCCACTGGGACTGAGCAAAATCTGTATTTGCGACATCAAACAGAACGACCAATGTTTAACATGTGAATATTGCGCAATGTTACATTTCTTTTAATCCAAGACTAATACATTTATCAAAGCTACAAGAAGTTTTAATAATTATTTTAACTGGTTTAATAATTTCAATAATTAAACATTAACACATTTAATTTTTTCTAATTACAGAATAATATAAATTGATTATGCCAATTTAAAGTTGTAAATATATATGAATATATGTGCATAAAACTAAACTTCTTTATATATAAATTAGGAAGGGAAAATGTTTAATATATACGTACATTATATCCACAAAAACTATCTGAAAATGTAAATTTCTTATCTTTAAAGATTATAAACACTAGTTTTATATATTTTTATATGTTTAGCTTATAATAAATAATACTTGCTATGTAGAATTTAATTTAATTTGTGAAATTGTTACAAATTTTCAATTGATACAATTTAAAAAAATAGACATACATTCATATATACAAACACATATGTTAATTTTAAAAATTTCAGATGACACATATGAGACATTAGTTTAAATGTATTTATTTTATAAAACGTTTTAATGAAAGATACAATATATATATCAGCTGTTATTACGTGCATACATATATATCAATATAGTTAGTAGGCAAAATTATATATGTACAATGCTCATGCATATAGCTCATTTTTATTTCTCATTGCAAAAAATAATGTGATCAATAACATTCATTTAAAAGAAATAAGTAGTAATATTTCTCTTATTTATAATAATTGAAATACACATTGATAAATTGTGTCATTACATGAATATCACTTGAAACAAGAATGGAAACACAGAAAAACACTGTATTGTTGTCACGAAAATCACAATATAACAGAGAGATATTTTAATATATCCTGCAATACATAACTTTATTCGCCATCACATGTTTATTCATTGCATTTTTTAATATTTATCCAAAATAAGACCAGTATTCTACTTCATAAACCGAAACAATGAAAAGTGGTGCTAAACTATTATTACTTCGAGTGTAACATTAAAATATCTTGTCTAATCTAACGTCGATCCTTAAATAAATTGGGCACAAAGGACCGCTGCGGCTGAAAACCATAATTTGATGATTGCCATCCAACGTTGGTTCCGACGTTAGTGCCTCCTTGCCAATTGGTTGATGATGGTACCTTCTTATTCATATCGTTTAAAGGTAACCAGCGCGAATCGTTTATGCTCGGATTATTACTGTTTTGGCATAGCGGTTTCGCAGGAAATGTTTGCGACTTGTTTTGCCAATTGTCTTTGGATTTTGCCCAAGGATCCCCTTTGTCAGCTTCTCTGGACCAATTAGTCGATGATGCAGCCTGATTATCGACGTTCATCCATCTTTCCTTCAGCCCCAGATTGCCTTCATCGCCCCAGGGATCTCGCGCGTCTTCTGGAAGGTCATTCCAATCATCCTTGTCTCCTTGATTCCAATCGTTAGATTTCGGCTGTTCCCATCGCGACTTGTTCGCATTCATCCAAGGCTCCTTATTGCGGCCACCTAAAGTTTCTTTGCCTCGATTCCAATTTTCGCTGACTCCCGATCTGGATGGACCGGACCATCTATTATCTGTAGTTTGCCATGGTTCTTTCATACTGGGTTTTGCGAGCGATTGTTTCGCATTCCATGAGTTTCCGTGAGACGAAGAATCTCTGATATCCCAAGACTTGTCTTGGTTAGCTGGCTTGCGATATCTATCATTATCAGAGGTCTGCCAATTCCCGCTCGTTGTCGGTTGCCTCTCATTACGCCAAACGTTTTCCGGTCTTTCGTTAACGGACCGTTGCCAAGTGCTGCTCTGTTCAATAGCGCCTCGACTTGGTATGTCCCATTCATCCGCAAATCTATTTGGTGGCGAGTTCTGGCGCCTTGGAGGTGATAATTGTCGTCTTGGAGGGGATTGCTGTCGCCTTGGAGGCGAAGCACTACGTACATGCGATACTCGATGTGGCGAAAAACGTCTCATGGGAGGTGACTGATGCCGCGATGGAATCATGTTTCTCGGTCTTGATGGAGACATCATTCTGCCAATAGGTGACATAGGTCTTCTTTCCGGAGACAACTGTCTCGCGGATGAGTCATATTCCATCGGAGACATTTGTCGTCTCGGTGGAGACAACTGTGGCCTTGGCGGCGACATGTGCCGTCTCATAGGTGACATTGGTCGACCTGAAGCTGGTATTGGCCGACCTGAAGCTGGCATTGGCCGACCTGAAGCTGGCATTGGTCGATCTGAAGCTGGCATTGGCCGACCTGAAGCTGGCATCGGTCGCCTTTGCGAAGATACTGTTCGATTAAGCGGTGAGAACGAACGTCTGGGTGGCGACATTTGACGTCTATCATCGGATAGAGATACTATTAATCTTACTGGCGATATTGGCCGTCTCTGAGAATATTCTCGGTGCGGCGAAGAATCATGTGCTTGATACGGCTTATCTGGGGAAAGATGTCTCCTAGGCGGTGAGCACGGACGTCTCGGTGGTGACAATAACGGACGCTTTGGTGAAAATCTATCCGACGGTGATGGTCGTTGTCTAACTGATAAATCCTGCCTTTTCATTGGAGAATTAGGTTTCCTCATAGATCCCGTATCGTTCCAACGATTTCTATCAAAATTTTTATTCCTATTCCAGGAATTATCTTGGTTTTGTCTATTTCTGTTGTCAAATGACTTTTGAGGATGTTCCAATGTTCTATTGTCGGCTTTAAATTTTTTCGGCATCACCATATTTGGCTCTAATGGTGCTAGATTGTGATATTTTTTGAATTTCGGTTTGGGAATAGTGTCCTCGGTCTCCAAATATTCTTTGTTCGCTGCCGTAATAACGATATCTTGAGCACGGATTTCTTGCACAAATCGACCTTTCAAAAGAGGATCATCATCAAGCTCTTTCTTTGCCTGACCTTTTGGCTCAGGTTCAGGTGGTGCAATGCGATCCCACACTGAACGCGGCAAATGAGTTTGAAGCTTATTGGTTTGATCGAGAACCAAACTTAATACATTTTTTAATTCCTTAGCAGTCGTTGCATCAACCATGGGAGATGGACCGCTTAACTTTTCTTTGGCTGCTTCAAGAATTTCTCGACTTTCATTTACCTTTTGTATTAGATCTGTGTCAATTCGGTTATTCAACAATTTTTCTCTTAAATCACCTTGTTCTTTGTTCTCCCTTGTTTTTTTCTCGAATAATGGATTGATGCGAAGTGTTGAGTTTTCATGAAGCCAATTCTTTTTCTTAGCTGTAACATCTGTTTAATAAAAAAAAATTGATTAGATGTATATAATAACATCATGTCTATTAGTTTTATACCACCAAACTTACCCTGTTGCCCTGGTTTAGGTCCAGGCTTTTCGAGTTTCTTAGGCACTTTTTTTATTTCTATTATATCGGGCGAATGATCTCGTTTCAATTTCATTTTACCTTTTGATGGTGAACCTGAACCGCTTTTTACTGCTTTGGTTATTTTTTTTGTAAGTAATGCTTTGGTTTTTTCCACAAGTTCAGGTTTCGCTAACGGATTTTTTCTTAATCGTACGTCAGCATTTTCAATCTTGTCATTATTGATTATTTTCTCTAAAGCTTTAGTATTCGCCAACGATTTGCTTTCTTCCTCCAGCATCTTGATGAACCACGGCTGCGTAAGCCTATGCATGAGTCTACGTTCCATTAGAATAACTACCTCAAAATGAGGCCCAGTAGGTAATGTATCGACGACACATGCTCGAATTGGCATGAACGGATGACCGAGCCCATTTTCTATAGGCCGTGCAAGTTCTAATATTGCTCGAACTGATTGCTTTGTCAACGTAGTGACCATTACAATACGTCGCAGAGAACTGATTTTTCTTAAGCATGTCATTACTTCAATAGCTAAAAGATATCATAATTTTAAAGTTTTATTATCGTAAAAAATGTTGTGACCGGAATGTTAAATGTTACTAATTAATTGCCAATAATACTAATAATATTAACGACTAACAAAAATCAATTTTGCATACCTCTACCCATATTGGTGCCGGCATTGACTATACAATAAGTTACACGATTTTTATTGTATAAATCACGCGCAGAACCTAGTTTATTTACAACTTCAGATGGCGATCCCATTATAAACGATGCATTGTATATGTGGTTCAATTCGCATGTCATTTCAGCTTCTTCTATTTCCGAAGGTGAATCAACTCCTATTACCTCTCGACATTTCTGTTATAATGCAATGATAGCACATTATTCGTTCCATTAATTTGCTTAATATCGCGTTTATGTATATACATAACGCGTGACGTTAGAATGACACGTCAATATATCTCATTTGAGTTTTTTAATAATGCGTTTACTCACATATATCTTATGTAAGTTACGCAAGAGTACTTACAGATGCTATTGTAAGTCCAATTACACCAATTCCACAACCAATTTCAAGTACTGTAATTTTTTGCGTGGGTTCAAGCATGTCCGCAACTGCTTTAGCTACATTCCATGCACCGGCAGCGTTACACCAAAAGTTTGTCTTTGGTGCAAGCTGCACTTTTAGATTACCCACGGTTTCATCTAGAGCTTCTGCTCCCACTAAGAATGTTGTAACGATTTTATCATCGCGTCTGAAACGAATGCAGTGAAATATGCAAATATCTGCTATTTGGTAGCGTAGTTTATCTTATTGGATTCTTACTTGTTCAACGATTTGCAATAGAGAGATTTGACATTACAATTCTTTCCCGGACCAGACTCATATGTCTGCTTCAAACGATCCATAGTGCTACGACTAACATTTTTCCCGGTTGCAAAAAGCATGAGTTCATCCATGCTATTGCAACGTACTAACAAACATAACCACTGTTGTCTGTTATCTTGATCTATATCTTTTTTTATATCAATATCCATAGATATGTCATCCGATGGATTCTCATTAGAAGAAACTGTGTCCTCAGTCGGATTTATAGTTGTTTGAAGAAAATCTTCAAATATCTATAATCATCGGTATTACAAACTCTATACAACTTATTTCTAATATCAGTTATTTGATATAAGTGCACCTTTTTCTATTTATTTATTTATATTATATATTTTTTAAAGATTATATACGAGTATATGTATGTATATATTGTATATCTCTATAATATATATGGATTACATATCATACATATACATATATATATATATATTGTATGTAATCTACATATATTATAGATAACATACATAATGTCAATCATATTATTTATTGTGTTGCATCATAAATCGTTATATTGCATTTTTATCATTTTGTTATTAATTTATTTCTTATAAGAGTTTGTTTTGTAAATTAACAAAGTTGCATGTTTATCTATGTTATGGATCTTGTTTTTCAAATATATAATTTATATGGTAAATATTAAAAGCTTATATATCGTGTTTATTATTTATATCATATTGTGTAGAGTCCATATATATTGTAGAGTTATTTAAATCATAATACTTTCCAAAGTATATGTGTATTCTTTTTGAGGACGTCTGTATAATTAACTACATCTCCAAATATCACACATTATTTGCATTATAGTACAAATAATTCTGATTATCAATATCATATGTATATATCAATAGTCACATCTTTCTTTCTCTTTTTTCCAGAAAGTAAGTTCTTATCCATTTAGCGTAATAGTGTAATATAAGTATCAAGAGTATGGCATTTAATTTATTGTTTTTGATATATAGTAATATATTGAGGGGGAGGGTATTGCACATCGCATTTTTTAAAAATATATTTATATATTTTTTATATATTTTGTTCACATTAAAAAAACGTTATGTATCTTACATGATGGAAATTTTTTTTCTACCAAGTGCATTCATTACATTGCATCTATAACAATGTGTAAATAAAATGTATACGTGCGCTCTTTCTCTTTCTTTTTATTCTTATTTTATGCATATATATGTGTATATATATATACCAATATATGCGTATTTTCTTATTTATTGTTTTTATTGGCTCTTATCAACCATAAATTCATTTATATAGTCTATTGCATATGCAATTAGATTTCCAAAGGCTTTCTTTTTTTTACTGTGTATTTTATGTATGACTATTCATATTATATACTTTTTAGTATATAATATAATTCAATGTCATTTTCAGAATGCGTTTTGTTATAATGCATGGCCTTTATTATATGTGACTATTAAAATTGGATTAAGTCCTCTAAACACAAGTAAATATCTTTCTTTTACAGTTTTTTCTACTGTATATATTAGATAGATTTAAAAAATATATTAGATAAATTATTTTATATTTTGTTGCACATATATCTGACATTGTTTATAATTATTCAGATTTCATCCGTTTTTATAAGATAAGAAATGTTCATAAATGCATGCGTATGTTTCACGAGATAAATATTTTGCAAATATTTTGTAAATAAATGTATGTAAATTGCATTCGCGTATATAAAAAATATAAATTAATCAAAAAGTTTTTATTCGTTTTTTTATTTTATATAAAAATTTATATAAAGAAAAAAACGAATAAACTTTTTATAAATAAATTTACCTTGACTGCATTTAACACAAAAGATGGTAATTCCGTTGCATTATCGGTATTAGATGCCCCTATTCCGATTGGTTCAAGATACCACATTGTTTTGTTAGAAGAATTTGGATAGCTCTCTTGTTTTATAGATTCCTGTATGTATTTTTTTCTACCTACACACACACATACATAACATATTAAAAATATATTTCATTATGTATTGATAAATGTTTTTATTCTATTTTTTTATTTATAACATTTATATCTCCCATTCCTTCAGACAAAAATCAATACAAAACATTGTAATATTATACATATATAAAGAAAAATAATAAAGTTATTTACATACATCACAGTTCAAAATAAATGTATTATATTTTATATATATATGCAGTTTTCTGCATAAATTATTTTATTATAATAATACTCTGGTAGAAGCGAGTATTAATAAACATGTAAATTATGAATCTTTAAAAAAATTTTTTTAAATACAAGAAATACATTAACATATAAGGCTGAGTTTCCACTGAGTGCGTCACGCGTCACGTCATCCGTAGGTAACCAATCAAAACATCCTATTTTATTATAATGTAATAATGTAATGGCGGATAATACGACGCATGACGCGCTCAGTAGAAACTCAGCCTAAGAAATTAGTTGAATGATTACTATCAAATGCACAAACTTACCAGTTTTTTGTACTGTGTGCTTTCTTTGAAGATAAATATGAAACAAAGTAATATAAAAAAATTTTACATTTTTTGTACTTACATTGAAACTTCCATCGATTAGTATTTGGTTTTTTTAATGAACAACGTCGAATCGGATCTATCTTACATATAGGCGATCCTTCTATTTTCTCTATTCTCTCTAACCATTTCTCATAAGGAGGATAAGAGACTATTAATACTCGAGCCAACTTTGACAGTCTTTCTTTTAAAAGATCATTTTTCTCTAAAAGCTGAAAAAAATAATTTTTGTGTACAGTAGTGCATTTTTTGTTTTACAAATTTTAACATGTTACAAATATATGAGATTTATTAATGTACCTTCTGTTCATACCACTTTTCCTCTACAAATTCTTCTTCAAGCACTGTTATTTCATCTTCTTTATCGTCTTGTTCTTCTTCTTCTTTTTCAAACAAATCTGATTGATTCATTTCCTTCATACACTGATCCACACCAAAGGTTTCAGGGTCCAATTCAATATTTTCTATCACATCCAAATGATGCATCACATCTTCATCTGTTACCTCCTTCTGTCCATCAAATTGATCTAAGCTAATATCAGCAGTAAAATCAGTATCATTGTTCAATTCTTGATCATATTCCATTTTTATCAAATCCAATTTCTCTGCGTTGTTATTATGAGATTTTATATTATCTGCAATGTAATAAGCACTCTATATTACATAATATATTACATATATGCTTTTCATACCGCAAGATTTGTTATGGCTATACAAGAACGTTACAATACTTTTCTTGTTCTTAAAATGAATAAAATTATTAATCGCACGAAATTATTTTAATACGACTATTTCTCAGACTGCGATATTACAATATTCAAGTTACAATTATAGGTTATAATAATATATTAAAGTAACTATTAATACAAGTATGTATTAATTGTAAGAAATATGTTCTATCATGTTCTAGCTTTCTATATCTTACCAGTCTTGGGATCTTGTTGTGTGGTACCATCCGACCTTGGACAAGTTGTAACTTCCGAGATAACTTCTGCCTGTGAATCTTGTGCAGTTTCAGATGTTTCTACTTCCATGCATTCATCTATTACCTGGTATTGCTCTTCTTTGTTTATAACTGTCCCAGTGTCTTCTAGAAAAAACATGTCAAACTGTGTATAGTAGCGAGTACTATAAACAATTATAATCATAAATGATTACGCCAAGAGATAAGCATTTCTCGAATATTCCGTTTCAAATCGGTTTATAAATTTCGCAATCTTCCGCAGCTTTCGACAGCGTACAGTTGTAGTTTGAAACATTTACCCGTCAACGAAGAATCACCCATGGCTCCAATTCGTGCGGAAACACGAAGTCGGGCTGAATGGCACTTGCGGGAAAAGGACTTATCGTCTTCGTGTTGCGATATCAACAACTACACCACCATACGTATGACGTAATACGGTGACTGGCAAGAGAAATCACCGAATAATTGATCGTAGCAACAACGGCAGCAGCAGTAGCAGCAGCAGCAGCAGCAGCAGCAGCAGCAACACGTTGAGCGCTTAGCGCGTATATACGCCTTCGACTGTTCGGTTGTTTACGAGGAGAGGCAATTCTTACCGTTCGTCAGCTTTGAATAGACACCAAAATAAGACGCATCCACCGCAGTCTCGCCGTTTCGCCTTCCGCTTTAGATTGCGACGTTGTCGTTTCGCACTCCCTTGTATCGAACGGATATCATGAAATATGGACGAGTATATAGGCCTATTTTTCCGTTGCAGCACTACGTTGAACTATTAGCACTATTAGAAATGAGACAGATATACACTCGAGCGCTCGGAGAGAAAAGAAGAGCAGATAGGAAGTACAAAACGAGCAACTGCGAAGACACAATTGGTCTGTTCTTTGTCGCTGCACTTCTGAACTAGTGCAATAAGTTAGAATGAGACAAATATATTTTCTTTCATTCTAACTTATTGCACTAATTGAACTAGTGCAGCCAGTTCTGCAATAGAAAACAAACCT